>DWQK01001006.1:0-17301 GCA_018231225.1 Noctuana stator
TATTAATTTAAGGGATTTATAATCGTGTAACGTAATAGTGACGTAACTGCCATCGGCTGTTTGGTGTGATTTTTTTTTCATATATGAGTAACAAACGAGCATAAAAACCATCTGATGTTAAATAGTAATCCATGGATTGCAATGACACCCACGACATACGTGGTTCCTAATGAGGTCTGAAATGGTCACCTGAAGTAATGTATTTTCTTAAAATCTTCGAGAATCTATTTTAAAACTAAGTTGTGTCTGCACGAAAATAATTTCAATAAATAAATATCCAGGACTAATTTACTTGTTGTAAACTGACATTCAATTCCAGCCGCGGTGGAGCTGCGGCCGGTCGGCGTCGGCGCTGCTAATCTCACGACTCCGTCAGTGTCAGCGGCACAGCCAGCAGCGCCCTCTCGCGTCTTAGTTGCTAAGATAGACCAACTATTCTGGTTAGCTATTTTAGTTTGACCTACTGAAATTTTAAAAGGTGTACGTTGGTATTTATACACTTTGTAAAATTTCATTTGCTATTAATTTACTATAAAAAAAGTAGAAATAAAAGGAACTCAATAAGTCTCTGATAAATATAGTTATAACTGAATATATTCTTTATAATTTGAAACTTTGGTAAGTCTCTAAAAAAAACTTATTATTAGATACCTGCTGATTATGATAAGGAATGTCATTTGCAAAGTATTCTCCAAGAATTAGGCCTAATGTCGATGGCGTATAATTACGTCCAACAAGTCAAGTTTAAATGAATAGCTATCATGATATTTTATTCGCAGCAAATATAAAGATTATAATGGATTTCAAGAACCGGACTGACGACGGTGTCAGTTCGGTGTACCCTGAACCTGTTAATCATTGAGACACAGGCTCTATGATTGCGCTGCGGACAGTAATTATTTATATACCCACTGATTTCGATACTTGACAATAAAATTATTTTGCTCATTTAAGAGTATACTTTCTATATGCACTACGTAACTGATAACTAATAACTTTATTATTTTTTCTTTTCGCACCATTATTCTTTGTTTCTTTTTGTTCCTACACTTATTTTGTTATCACGATCTTTCATTGAGTCCAGACATTACGCCCACCTTTTGTTTTAGCTTTATTAAAAGTGATCACTACAGTTAATAATATTTTTTTCAGTTTACAATGTTTTATATTGTTCTGTAAAACTGCTGCAAAATGGTCACGTAGAAAGACGTTTTCCAAGCCATTTGTTGCTGCTCAACAGCTATTTGATGAAAAAAGCATTTCGAGTGACACTGTTGGCATTGCATTAGTTACTCGTAGTCACTATATCACCACAAAGAGCACATTACGGTAACTCGACAATAATCACATGATTGGCCTATATCGATACATTTTATACCGATGCCTTCGCAATAAGCGATACTTTATTGAACGTTCCGTTCGTTTGATCGCGATTGTATGGTAATCCGCACATTAACGTATATTTTGGTACCTTTGCGTATTTATTTAACACCTTTTCGTTTATTGCTTTTGTAATCAGATCGAATGTTGGAATTATAATTTCTATAGTGTGTAGATGCGTATATAGTGCCTACTTTGCACAATAGAGTTCATATATTATTATGCGTTATTAATTCTCAGAGATGGTTTGATAAATTTCAAGTCGGTGGACTTGTATATACTAAAACCTTTTTATTTATTTTTAATCAGTAGCAAAAAAAATAAAGTTTCATGCTTCTTATTGATAAAAAACTTTGAATATGGCCTTGTTACAAAATTTTCAACCCTCTAAGGGCTACATATAATATTTAATAGGTTTATATTATTTTATAGGTTAATTGTATCTGCGAGTAGCATTTTTTTCAAATAACAAAATGTTATTGACATCGTAAACGCGAAAATTTAGATTCTGCGAAGCTTGCTTCACGGTGCCGGTAGAGGGCGGTAACGCGGTGTAGTATGCAAATCCACACACATCCGCTAATGTGAAATCCGCACGTTAGCGGATGTGCGCTCGATGTATCAGATGACGCATATTTCCACACGCTGAGCACCGGTAATGCTATCTGAGTGGCTTGCGGTTCTGTTTGATTCAATTCCAGATAATTCAATGTAATTATTTTTAAACATTTCAGTTTTAATGACGTTCACACACAACATAATGAAAGGTTATTATTTTTGCTATTGGGAGCTCAAGCTCTAGAGATTCGATCAGCCCTACAGCATGTAGAGTCAAATGAAAACGAAATATAATATATTCTGTGCAAACATAATATCAAGAAGGCGGTCGCTGCAGCTGCTAACGGAGAAAGAATTGAATTAAAAAGTTCACGCTGAATACAATTAAGTTTATTAAATTGCGGAGGAACTATCGGGGAGGACGCAAGAGAGCAATGCGGCCACTTAACAAAGAATTAACTCGCAGGCGATCTCGAGAATGGAGCGGCAATACACAAAATGCAAATACTTAACGAACTGCAATTCCGAACGAGGAATCGTGGACTTAAACTGGGGTCCGTCTCCGAGTAGCAACTTTAATTAAACCTAACTTCGGAGATGACATCCCACTCAAGATAATCTCAGCTAACTAATAATAAATCTTCTAACACAAGCCAATTTAAACTTTACTCCCTAGTAATAAGATTTAGAGCTGATGTGATTTTGGTCGTCGGTATTAACTGTTGCGTCCTGCTGGGGGTCTAATTCTGAAACACGATATTTGAAGCCTCGTAGTATCTATTAGGGCGAGCGCGAACTCTGTCATTGACTTTAAATACCTTCGGAATGAATGGAACGTTCGAAAGAGTATTTTACTTGTACAATAGATTACGCAAATAAAGGAGCGAGACGAGAAAATTACTAAGACCTAGAAGACGAAGCTCTTTTGAAATTCATTAAGGGCGCCGCCGGGTTCTGAAAGGCCAATGAAAATCTTATTCGACTTACACGTACATAGTACATACGTACCTACATGTTATGTTAGCAGCCCTGTCAAATCAATTTCACTTACTAAAACGTAATTTTTATGTTGATTAGCTTTTCGAAACCAGCGGGTAGATGACAAGACTTTAACATTTTTTATTTTTAAATTATTTACAATGTTATTTAAGAAAAAAAACAAGATTCCCGCAGTTTTAAAATTTTCTCGATGAAAGAGCATTTGCACTCATTTTACGACCCGCGGACTGTCAACAATGCCTAAGTGTTTCATTGAAATACGGCATACAGTTTGAGTACGCAATACAAATAGGTATTTGCTTATGTCGCATGTTGTCTGTAGCCGTCTCGCGGGGCCTGATTTTCTTTACCTTATATTATTATTATGTTACATTAACTCACTCCCTTTGTGTTTCGATTCGGTAGGCTTTTTCAATTTTACCTTAGCTTTGATTTATAAACATAAGTCACGTTACTTGACATAATAATACGTTTCTAGCGTTATTGTTTCAGTGTGATCCTCGACCTTGTTACTGTTTATGCCACAGATAAAATAATATAGTCAATCGTGTTTGTTCACTTTGTTTGTTGCAAGAATAGGAAAGATTTTGAAAGAACGATGTTTGTATGTATTGCGGTAAATTTCGCATGATTGCATAGTTAGCGATGTAAGAACAATAATTTTGTAAAAAAATATAGGTTTAAAACAGTAAAACCTGAAATGTGTTAATACTAGTAATGGCTCGTCAATAAAAAACACTTCATGACTTGATGGCCTCTAGAGAGCGCCATACTATACGGAAACAGACATTAAAACATAATACTTACATGGGGAATGAAATCATAAAATTTTTAATAAATCTTTTACGTGAATAAGTACGATTTAAACGTTATAATTTGTTGTTAAACATGACGTTACATCTAATGTCTATAATAGGTATAATGTTATCTACTACTTTGTCATGTGTAGGAGTACTTGTTTGCACGGTTGTACGGGCCTTAACGAACATGTTCAGATATCAGATATCGGGAACAAATCAGTGCAGTACAGAGCAGTTCTAATAACTTGCGAGAGTATCCCCTATCACCCCGTCATCTGACCCCGGCTTCGATAACATTGCTCACTTTGGTTATTGGGATATTTACTTCATCTATATACTTCTATATAAAAAGAAAAGGATACTCACTCACTGATGAAACTTTGAAAAAATTTAAGTTTTCAAAATTCCCTAATTTTGAAGCTACTCGCCGTACTATGAAAAATTCGAAAAAATTGCGAGTGGGTGAACCGATGTTGATAATTCTTTTTTATTTGAAAACGGGTGCTTCCCATGTGGTCCCATTAATGTGCACGACAATTTTGATGTGGTTTTTTTTCGATACGCGATTTTTAATTATTATTGTAAATGATTAGCAAATCTGCAAATAGCTCCACTGATGTTAAGTGGTAACAGTATCCCACGGACACACATCGAACCTCAAAGAGGAGAGAAGAAGAATAAAAGGGTGTCCGGCATCCGCAACTGCTCAACCAACATTTTGATGGTGACCGGTAATTTGTTATACATTTTGGGTCCCATATAACCGCGCTTATATGATTTAACGAATCACACGATACATAGACTGGTTATTGGGCGTCAAATAAATACCAGTTTGCTTTAATAAGCCTGAACTAGCTCATTGCATCCGAGGAAAATTTTTATGAGACTATATAAATTATTCAGCTGCACAATCTATGCGCCTACACGGAGGAAAATAACTTGGCATATATTCGCTTGGCGAGCTCGAGGCTGCAAAATTAGCTAAAAAACATACATAGTTTGTTGTGTTATCTAAAATCTTCTTTGTTACTACCTGAATACAACATTGAAGTCTCGTGAAGGAAATCTCCCTGGGAGTTGATACTCGTAAATATCGAGTTACGACGGATTTATTAAAATATTTGTCTTTACGTCATTGGTATTTGATGTTTATTTCTTAGAATTTAATTTTAGAAATATGTAAGACGGATTCCAAACTGAAATATTTGGTTCAATTGCGGAAGCCTGTATTATTGAAAAATTGTAACTACAACATAATAATATAAAGACATGATAATTATCATTATCTGTAAGTATATCGGACATCACGGTTTAAGTTTTTAACATACGCTTACTTTAACGAAATCTAAAACCTTTATATTTCCTAAAGATACTTGGTTTGCAGTGAGTCAGCTTAGTCTCATTCCTCGTTAATATTGAATAGCAAATAAAGGGCTGCCGACTAACCCGACATACTCAGGTCAAAATAGAAATGTTCGAGTACATACGAGTAATGTACATCGATATTCATCAAATGATACATGTTCCGGTCATTTTCCTTCAGTTTAATGCGGTCGTAATTCAAATTGTTTGCATAATTGGCATTCCATCCGCTGACGTCGGAGCAGCGTAATTACATTAATTGCTTTTTTCTTCGGAACAAATAACCCTTCGTCCATTCTAATGCGAACGCTTCATTCCAACACCAATAAATGTTTTATTTATGCCATACAAAAACTCAAAGATACCGTCGGTATTTAATGTGCGCAGTATTACGATGAAGCTCATCAATATTTTTATTTATATATTGTATTCAAATACCTACTTTAAGTAGTTTTCCTGTAACTACGTTTGTCTGACGATTTCTTAGATGAATCTTCTTTGACTGCGATTTGATAATTGAAAAATTGGAGAGAAATTAAGCAGACCATCGAGTATTATTGCCTTCATCTTAGGTCTTCTGAAACATTGCTTAGTGAGTGCCGGCTGTAAATTGCCATAAACTTTTTTCCTTTAAAATTATAAAAAGCAATTTTACTTTCCTTATTGGAAATGGCACACATTCAATTATGTACTCGCCACCGCAACAAATCTTGCACTGGCGATGCACTGACAAGAAAAGCTTGCAACGATACACAACTAGATCCCGGCAATCCGAACGTTCCTGCCGCCGCCGGGATATCCCGCGATTCATAACCCGGGATTAAGCGCCGCGCCAACAAGTTTACGGTAACCGACTCTTATTAGTTTCCCGCAACATTGCTGTTGCCTTTTATTCAGGTTACGTCGTCGGGACTTTTCGTATGAATTGTGTGACGTTAAGTTTGTGTATCTATTCTGTAGGCGTATGGCAGTTTCGGTTATCATTCCGATAGTAGTTGCTTATTTCCGACGGACATTTCGAGGAGTAAATGAACTTTTTCTTTGCCGTAAAGATAAGTTAACGAGGTCGCAATGTAATTTCTAAGTATTTTTTTACTTATCACCAACAAATCTAATTCGGTATCTAATAAGGTACCACAAGAATAAAATCTTGACATGAGGAACAAATTGTGCGAATGGTACACTAAGCCTAAGCCACTTTAGATCTCTAAAAAATAAAATAGTATAATACTGTGTCGGCAAGAATTATTATTGGCATTATGTGGGTAGCTACAAAGTTTCGGCGGCGGTTGTTGACGCTCGCCTGGCCGCGCGCTCGGGCACACTACCGAGCTCAGTTTGTCGTCCTCGTGGCTTGGAATCTCGGACATTAAAATTTTGCATGGTTTCTCTGAGTTTTCTCAGTGGGTCTTGGAACAGTTTGAACGTGAACTGTCTAATTATGTGGTGTCCATACTGTGTATCGTGTGTTCGCATCAACGCCGGATTTGCTTGGGACGAAGTCGGACCCTGCCAAGGTGAGTGAATATTCGAATATTTTATTGCACACCACATAGAATACACGAGTATAAAGAAAACACAAGCTGTGAGTAATAGGCGGTCTTATTGCTTATAGGAAGATCTCTTCCAAATTACCTAAAAGAAAGCGAAATGGATGTAGGATGAATAAGACAGGTTGTACAATAAGTAACTACCCGTATATTACATAACTGCATGCTGTCTACGCCTATAATTGTAATGACACGTAGCTCTTATTTTATCGCATTGTTTTCTATTCTTTACTGGTGTACATTATGTTGGTGTTCAATAAATAAATAAATAAATATTTTTTGCGAAAAACTAAAGAGTTTCGTAATATATTGGTATATGGTATATTGGTATATGGGTAATATATTCGTATTAGGGATAAATAAATGAGGCATCTAATTGAATTTGGACGGCATGCATAAGCTCCGAACGTTACGTATCTCCACTGGGGGCGGAGTGCATGCTTCGCGGAGGCCCCGAGAGTCAAAAGGCTTCCCTCTCAATTAGCGTTGACTAATTGAGATCAGGTACTTAATAATAAAAGCGAATTTTAAGTTATATAATTTATGCTAGATGATTTTTGTTGGAATATTTATTAATATTATAACTTCTTTATAACAATTTACTTCTCATTGACAGCTCATTTACGATCAATGACTAGTTGCTATCGTTCTTTGAAACAAGAACTTTTTATATAAAGTTTACAAACCCAAATAAATTCCAATTATTATTGATATTGATATAGAGCAAGTTTGAGAGGTTCCGATGCAACTGCCGTAATTTGGGCCGCCGTAAACCTTTATTGTTTTTACAAATGGAGGCAGCTGGCTTCTGCTATCACCCTGGTACCTTTTCCATTATTGTTCGGGAAATCGACTTGGGACAATCTGTTTTGTGTACAATGTTGGTCTGTCCGTAGTGCTTTTGGCGTTTTTTAGAAAAAAAATATGTGCACTGTCGGGAAACCCCCGACAGGAACGAAGTTTTTTGAGGGTTGAACGATATTTATTTCAGCAATATCGATATCTAAATTACAAATATCGATATTCCTAAATTGTAAATATCGACATAAAATGTATACCTTTATTAATATGAACCAAATGATCCAGGTAAGATATTGGTAATAACCAACCGATTCGATAATTCAATATGGAATGGCTTGTAGTGATAAGAGAGATGAAGGCTTTATTTCTATGATACCAGATTAATTCTGTAGATTGATCGACAGTTTAATACTTTGCTTCAAATTACGAAACTGTGTTGCACGGAGCGTGAATTACGGTCGTATAATAGACAGGTTTTCCTGAATATTATGAATTCCTAATAAACTATGGAATTTAAAATGTTATAAGAAAATACGAGTAAAGAATACAAAACAGTCTGTCCCTAGAATTTGCTAAAAGTTAATCGTTTAGCGCCAATTTATAGTACAAATGCGAGGGCAAATCTATAGGTAGATAGGTACAACATAATTGTACATTGACATTATCGTAACATAGTACATAGTACAAACCTAACATAAATTTACATAAAATTCCGCTATGAATATCCTTTCACGAGAACATCATTAAAATACCAATGGGATGTTTACTTTTTTCAGTAAACTTGAGTGAAACAACACGTAAAGGCACATACTGTCGGTCTCGGCGCGCTTCAAAGCGCCTAGTTAAAACTTTCCTACTCTCGTTAAATTTATTCAGTACGCAAAAAGACAAACACCATCATTTCCCTCCATTTACCTTCAATTTGTAAAGTTCCTTGAATAATTTTGCTAGTGGGAAGTACACATTTTGAATACTTCAAGGAACCGACATAGGTACATAATTTTATCAAAAACTCTTAGTAATAAAATTATAAAGAGAAATTATTTGAAACCTGTTAAACACTAATCAGGTTTCAAATCCGCTTTACTAACAACGCTCATTCTCATATGTACCTTAGTAGTGTCGCAAGCTCCAGACTCAGTTGCATAGTGATCATGAAGAAATTCTAACTCATTTACATCACAAGATTTGCGCAAGCCACATCATAGTCGTGGCTTATGCGAGTAAGCAGTCCATCTCTCCGGGGTCAAGTCATTACCTGTAGCTGGGAGCGCTCCATTGGCCCCTAATCGTTCAACTTCTGTCGTTACATCTGTCGGCCACGCGGTAACCGTCTAATTTTACTTGCTAACTTCTAACGACTGCGGACTTTTGTTTTTCCAACTATTTAAAAACGATGAAGTTTTTCCTGATGACCAACATCTTAAATTTATACCAAGTACTAGTAAATCATTGTATAGTAATGAATAGGAGCACGAACCATAGACTAAATAGACTGACAATATTATGAAGCCACGGAAAATCTGGATTGCAGTTTCTAGACAAAATATTTTTAAAAAAATATTGTCAATCTCCTAATAAATATCAATCAATTAAACAAAATTTTATTTGTCGAACAAGGTGTACCAAAAGTGTAATCCATATACAGTATAACAGAGCACTTATTCTACCACTAACGGGCTTACAAATACTTATTTGAATGACAGTTAATTTTTCACTAAGAACCAAGACATAACTCTTCATAAATTACAACCCCGGGATGAAGAATTTTATTCGTACTAGAAGTTCCTAAGCGTACACATTTTCTGTTGATACTTTATTTTGCTTGTTTCTTCTTACACCTTGTTTACTTTTATAAAATACATATTATTATGTCTGTGCTTTAAATATTTACAGCAGTAGCTGTAGTAGTTAAATATTAACCCTTACTGTACTTTTACTTTTTCGTGTTCTTTTTAATAATGTTCTTTGTTATAATGTCTGAATTTATGAGTTACTATTAAGTATATGCAATGGTTAATACTTACTCGGAATTTAATTTAAATACAGGTAGGTACTATTTGTACGTCATCAATCGCAGAAACAGCATACAAAATGAAATTGCGCATAAATCATTTCTGGCTTGTTTTAAGAGTTTAATTTACCCTCTCTGTAAATTAACGAAAGCTTATTCAAACTAATTTTAATTTCAATTTTATTTCATTATAAATTTTGGCGGTAACTTTGCGGAACTTTAAGAATTTTAACTATGAATGGCTGTAAATTACAAATTAATTTGCTGAAAAATTAAAATTTACTCGTTTTCGTAATTTCTTTAAGTTTGACTAAAACTAAGTGTTGATTACTACCTATGATTTTGATAGGATAGGGTAAAGCGAGGCCTGCCGCAGGACAAACAGCGCGCGAGGCCTGCCCACTTGGCACCTTTAATTTCTTTTCGTAAACATATTTAAATTAAATTTGTATTGTTAAAATTTTTAAAACAGTTTTTATGGATTTGAATTAAATCGTTCGTTGTTAAAACTGGTTCCCAAGGCCCGCGGTCACAAAGAACCGTTTAATTGATATGGATGCCAGATCCTTGACTAAACTACTAATACTATCATCACTAACTAACAATAAAATTGCTTTTGGTAAATAATAACACCGTAAACTCGTAGTGTGCCGACAGTACAAACAAGATGTTACGAAGTAATATCTAAAATTGAATCGATTTAAACACCGTGTATTAGCCTCAGCTCGAAATTAGTTTGCGTTAACCCTCCAGTGAGCGTTTTCTCTAACTTAGATGAACTTTGGAGCTTACTCAACTTTCCCCTTTGCGACTAAAGGTTTACATTTGATATTAAATGATACTCAGATTTTTATTTAAAGCGCAAGAATATTTACTTACCTACTCTATTTCTTAACGTATGTAAAACTGAATAATGGATATATACGAGTAGGTTCAGAACAATGTCGTTGGAAACGACACGAGCTTTCTCCTAATAATACAAAAATTGGCAGAATATGTGCACAAAACTAAATTATAAAAATAAAACAAAATAACGCCTTACAGTCACAGTACCAGACTAGGATTCCCTGTGTCTTGGAAGACACGCACACACGGACAATCATAAACGGATCAGAAACAAAAATGTAAATTCATCATGTAGGTAAACGTCTATAACACTGCGAATCGAACCTAACGCCATACGAATGACGGATAGAAACGGTAACAACTAAATCACACGCGTCATAAAAGCAAAATGTCTTGAAATATATTTTACATATAATACAATTCAACAGATGATGGTATTGATGGTCTCCCTTCCCAAGTCTACGAATTCAGAACGAAAACAAAAAAGTTTGCAAGGCGTTTAAGAGATACGAGCATGTTTATATGAAATTTCTGTGAGGACTTCCCGCGTGCTGCGGTACAGAGAGACTTCGTAATGGTATATTTTAGGGTGAATTCGGGCGTTTCGTGCAATATACCTGTCAATTCTTACGGAGGGGGTAATCGCACGTAAATTCCAAGCCGATAATGCCGACTTGATATTATGCAAAAGGCTCCTCTGAGAAGACGCAGCCGCCGAAATCGAGAAAATATGACTGCAGAGAAAAGAATTACTGGTATGCTTGCTATACGGTGGCTTAATGCTGTATTCTTTATTTACTTCTAGTTAATACATTCTGTATATATTGTTCCCTGGTATAGCATATATTCTTCCCCGAGCGAACTGAACCATTCTATCACCTTTAAATTAGATTTGAATTGAAGCAGACTTGGCAGCCCTGAAATTGTATTTAACACTATTGATACCCAGTGTATGTTATGTTGCTAGACTATGGAACACGTAGTATCCAACATACGGCGTCTGAACTTGACTCGCATATTTAGCAGATTAAGGGATTACCGGCGATAGAGGCTCTATTGGCAAAGTGAATTTTTCCGGAAGCTTCGCGCAATTAGCTCTCTGGCTTAGCCTCCTGAGAGTCAGTCCACAAAATAGGTGGTATATTATAAGAAATTCACAAAAGTGTTCGAAAAATGGTAAAGTGTACCATTTTCCTAAATAAATAGTTTTCACAATAATGTCTCATGATGATGTTATATGCAAAATTACCTTGAAGTCCTGAAAGTACAATCCATTATTTCTAAAAAGAGTGGTTTGATAGAATTTTCTTTGCCAGTGGGATTAAAAATCATCACGTATCAACCTACCTATATTCTTAAATCAGGTTAACTTTAACTTGAAATATGATGTGAACGTATGAAACTACTCAGTGACCCTCATGTTTAAAGGGCCCGTATAGTTATTTCCTTTCGCTATATAATGAGTTTCAAATATAAGTATTGAGACAAGCTAATGGGAACCGATCCTTCAGTTTCCGTTGAATATTTGGCTACAAGCTTTCCCTTCTGTGGTTATTTTGGCTAAACGGATACTTCCGAAGGCTTACGGCAATTATACACATTCTTTATTGGGATTTTCTTAGGTTGAATTCTTGTAATCTTAATAGTTTCTACCGAGTTTCCATCGTCCCAGGGTGGTTTCACGGGTTGTGTTACTCGTAAAATACCCATAGACTGTCCATACCCATGGACTGTCCATTCTGGGTGTACGTCACCTGGGAGCTTAGTCAAGTTACATACGCTTTGACTTGAGTTTTTATGAATTTCTAAAATGTTTAAATTAATTATTCGGCTAACTATTTAACTGTTATGTCAATATTGTCAATCTCATTCAGTTTCTATTAAGCTGTCAGCGTTACTTAAATAGAAAGGCATCTTGATTAGGCTTGGGAAGCTTAAATGTAAATGTGTATAATAAATAGCCAAGAGATTACCCTTCCTAAGCGGTGCGTCGTACTTTACAAGGGTTTTTTCATCGGTCGGCGGAACCTTCTCGAAATAGTCCGACTTATTATCGAGAAGTCGAAGGCGTAGCGCGGCCAGTCACGCTACGATCATCCATCACGCATTAACTGACTACACCAAACGATCTACAAGGTTAACTTCTTTTACCGCAACATAACGACATTTAAAAGCCGGAAATTAGACCCGAATCGAGTTTTACAGTTTCTTCAAGTCTACAGGTAGTACAGGTTACTGATAATATACTGTGTGAATAAATTAATATAATTCCATGATAATTGATGTTACTTATGAAACCATTTTAAACTATAATCTACACTAAAAGTAGAAAGTGGCTTGCTAAAATAACGATTTATAACTTTATCTAATTTCTTAACAATTCTTTCCTATCTTTTGAAAAATTTCCACTTAATATAAAAATTATAAAGCACTTGATTAAATAAACTTTCACTATCTCAAGAAACACTATTTTTAAGATGTTTGGCATCTTTTACTTGGAGACACTTTAGCACTCAAATTATTCACACAAAACAAAATGTTTTATTGCATCTTATGATTATTATGGTTGATGAAGATTCGTTTAAGTTAGTTTAAGATTCATAATTTTAAGACTCAACTGTGAAATCGCTGTAAGGAAAAGCCAGCTTAACCAGTTATCGGAGCACTGTTTATTAACCAGCGGTTAGACTCGAGCCAGCTTGGATGGCGGGAAGTTGCTATAATTAATGCCTGTGGTTGAGCTCCGCGCGACGCCTTCCGACGCCTCGTACGTTGATCACTCTTCATTTCATTTAACATTTCATTGAATAGAAAACTCCCTTCTCTTCAATATGTAAAGCTTGATATAGGATATTAACGAAACAGGTTGTCGGCAAAATATAATTAACTATTTCCTTGAGTTTCATTAGGACAAAAAGTTGTGAGTGATTAACTTCTTAGACTTCTTGAGAACTTTATGAAGAACTCTCAGGTTTTGTAGTGATTTCATTTCTTTGAAAGTATAATTTCTTATATCGCACATAACAGAAAAGTCGCTGGGGTTTGAACTCAGTCCTCTCGTATAAGAGGTCTATTTCCTAACCACTGAGCTATCAGCGCTGCCGAGTGTCTACGTAGTACCTACGTAGTACACGCCATATTTATCTGTACGTATCTATGTGTAATTATAAAAGTTAACAATGGGACAGAAAATTGCCTTCTTTTTCACACATTCCAAATATCACAAGTAATACTTAAGCACAATTATCGTGTTTCTTTTATACTGCACAACGTCCATTACACTTGTATTTGTTTCCATTACACGGTGGAGCCGCACAGCGGCGATGCGCGATTCAATAGAGGCGTTAATAGAACGCAAACACGCAAACATAACGTGTTTGCCAATCACGGCTCATGCGAACAGTGATAGAGCAAATATGACGCGCATATAGATTAGATATTTGTGGGCTCCCCAGGCCCCCGGTGCGGATGGTAACGTTAGTTTTGAGTGAATATTTTAGGAATGTGGTTTGAAAATAAATTTATTTTAAGTTAAGCTGTAGGTTTCTACTTTACCAGTAAAGTAGCGAACAATAGTTTGGATAAACTCAAAAGAGAAAGGGCTAAATTACAGCTAAATTTACTATTATTTACAATAAAAGTATGTACATTAAACGTTGGCTTATAACCGTTGTTATCATTAAATAGCAATCTTTTGGAAAATTAGACTTGGGTCAGCTGCTAATTTGTAAGTTCAGTAATCTGTATACCTACTTAGGGGAGAGGTCGATATCCTGATAAAGTAGGTATAAGAGACTATCCCTTAAGTGATGCTTCTCGTACATAATTACAAGGAATTATCGAAATCACTTGTGTGCTATTGTGTTATTCACGTATTTGTCATGTCATGCGAAATATTAAGCAATTGGCTTAATATTTTTGGGAAAGTGCAAAGTTATTCATTTCTTATTTAAGTTGCATAATACTTTAGAGCACTATGTAGTTTTAATACCCAAGGATCAAATACTTAATCCCGTATATTCGCGCCTCATATTTGCTTTAACACTGCCCGTAGATGGTATCACTTAACGAGCAAACACATCATGTTTTCATTCCATTAACGCCTACGTTCAAGCGCATGGCGGCAGTGTAATATCCCAGGATGCAATGTAAATAGTTACTGAGATTTTTTCCTAAAAAGTAGCGTAGCTTGCTGGTTTTTAAGTTTTTGTTCTAACGTCATCCTTTAGCAAGGCAGGTGTGTAAGTACTAATTTCGAACGGTGATTTAATGTTGGCTATAACAATAAACAGGTCGTCAGAGTGTCTTCAAACTTTTCTTTGAACCTAGCCAACTCCATTGACGAAGTGAAGCTTTGAGTACAGTACTTCTAAATAATTCTTCTTATGGACTTTTCTATTATTTTAGTCGGGAAGCGTCTAAGCGTCATTACAAGTTTCCAGTAAAACAATAGTTAATACCGGTTTTAAACGCCCTTTTTTCATTTGAAACCTTAGCGTTAAGAAGTTTTATCATTCTTCAGTATTCAGAAAATAAGAGGATTAAGAATGGTGTCTGTGACGTGTCTTATGAACAGAATGTAAGGCTGCCTGGCGCAATTCCAAGGAGCGTTTGTCTCGCGCTGAGTGACGCCTGGTTGATACAGGTGCTGGGGAGCCCGTGAGATACGGAGCTTAGAAGCTTTAATGAACCTGGAGAGATTTAGCTCCACGATAAAATGCTGCTTGTGTAATATCTAGCCTAGTCAGCCTTAGTTCCCGTAGCTCTGGATCAGAACACAAGCTGCGGTGTACTCTGTCGTAAAGGCGGTAAAGTGGGGCTTCCGGGATTGCAGCCATCTAGCAGTACTCCTGAACAAAAGACGACGTGTGTACTATCAGTTTTTCGTATTGGTGACAACATATTTGGATGGAAATCAACTCGGGCGAAGCGCTGCACAGGAAAAACATTGGTAGGTTTCATAATAATTAAATTTGATGCAGGCGGCCCCGACATGCCAAGAAGCGGGCCTTCTTGTGATTGGTAGCTTAGATCTGTACGCAAAGGGCATTTTTTTAATAACTAACTTATAGAGTTCAGCGTAGGCGACACAACCTCTGCCATTACTCTACAAAAGCGTGACAAAAAGCGTAAATTTCAACGCGTTCACCACGTTAATCTCACTACCATAGTATTTAGTGCAAATGGTTAAATAAATAAATAGTAATGAACGGGATTTGGCGAACAATGCGCGATCCGCACCGGGATCGCCCGACAGCTTGAAAAATTATAATGGCGACGGACACAGCGGCACTACAGCACAAACATAGCTAACCACATGGATTGTGCTATTTTAAACCTTATTCTCTTGAGATAAGGCAATAGGAGCAGCAGAAGTTAGTTGTGAACCCGTAATCCGCGACTGCCGACTAACAGCTCTTTTATAGTAGCGATTTATGAAAGCGTTTGCAGCGAGCACCATGACCGAGTATGTGACAAGCTAATGCAAGTTGTGATTTTGTCTGCGAAGATTGGTGTCTACACTTTATTTTGTATACGGGTCTCATGTGGGAGCAAATATATCTCAGTGCATAGTTAGCTATATGTGCTAAGAACGATCAAGACTTGGCGATATAGACCTTTTCGTAACTACGTGACTACGTAGCTTTCGCAAAGCTCTAGCAATTCAATAGTGGGTACTGATCGCCTCGCGAGAAGCACGTTTGCACA
Source organism: Noctuana stator (assembly GCA_018231225.1). Taxonomy (NCBI): domain Eukaryota; kingdom Metazoa; phylum Arthropoda; class Insecta; order Lepidoptera; family Hesperiidae; genus Noctuana; species Noctuana stator. The sequence goes on from DWQK01001006.1 coordinate 16,020, forward strand.
ACGCCAGTATGAAATACGTAAGCGCTTAATTATGCGACCGTGGGACCGGGATTATGTTTTTATTTTGGGTCGGACATCATAAATTCCTTAGGATATTCCCGGAATGCCCGCTCTCTCTCAACGACGAGCCTTTCTCTCACGGGAGCCCAGCGAGAAACTTTGAACGCGGAGACGGGAGTCTCTTGAAAACTGTAATACCAATATGACGGAGCCCCGTACTCGCGTGAGGCCAAAAAAGTAGTATTGTAAAACAATATAGGGCAGTGAAGGTCGGCAAAAAATAGTCGGTAGTACGTTCTAGTAATTAAGGGCAATGACGAAGAAAATACTGGGTAGGGTTCAGAGTTTCAAAGTTTGAACTTACACAAGTTTCCGCGTCGGTTTATGTACAGTTGTTTAATTAATTATTCATATAAATATGTTTATAATGTACGTACATCAGTACATCTAGTTGTAATGTTTTCAGCTCGGCATTTTTTATTGAAGACTGTTTAGAATGTTAGTAATTAGTAATCAAAATATTGACTAATTATTATTTGGTAATTCTAATGAAACAGAGAGACTCCGTATTGCAGTGTTGTACGGAAAGCTCTACAAACTACATACTTTTATTGAGAACATGAGAAATATATCGAAATGCTACTGCAAGTTTTTGAATTGTTTATAAACAATCCAATCAAAACTATTGTATAAAACCCCGCGTCGAAAAAAATTACAGCTTTCAAACAAAAAAGTTCTCGGTCTTATAATAAAAACCTTCCTCGGAAAGCCCAGATTTCTTGCTTGCATACATCATTCTAAGGTCCTCCGTAATATAATTAGAGGGTGTTTTTGCATTAGACTATTAGGAAGCACTCCAATATGCACTTAGTCGCTATTAGGGCCGCGCCAACATCATACAACGATGCTTTTTAAATGCGTACTACATTTATGTACGAAAGAAAACATAATATAATAGGATCAGTTTATATGTTGATTTTTCATTCTATTAAGCAGAGTAGCATGTGCTTCTTTTTACTTTGCATGCTTGTTAGCTGCCGATATGTACGTATTTACAAATATTAACTGATTCACTATTAACATTTGATACCCAATTATCATAACACTTATCGTGCTAGGCTTTGCGGGAAATAGTTGAACACCACTTCACTAAACATAGCTTATCATTAAGTTGTGTGCTAGATGGCGCCACTGATTGAACGCTTTATAAAGCTTAGGGAGTGACCGTGTTTAAACGCACTTTGTCATTGTTGTTGTTAGAAAACTTCATTCAAAACTAAAC
>DWQK01001007.1:0-17300 GCA_018231225.1 Noctuana stator
GACCCGAAGTTAACAACAGAACCGCGGTTCCCAGGCAGTGACATCGCCTGGCGGAGATCTCCCCTTTTCCTCCACAAATTAAAAGTTAAATAACCTAATATTTATACAACGAAATTTGAAACAAAACAAGTGAAATAATTGTTAATGAAACAACTTGGTACATATTTGAAGTTTTGAGTCATTCACTGCAGTGAGCGAGCCATTGCTTTGAGTAGCATTGTATATTGATGACCTAAACATTAATTTAATTTGGCCAATAGATAAGTCTATGAGGCTACCTAATATTTGACCAAATATATCTAGTTGCAGTTTATATAGTAATAAAACACTTATTTTGAATATACATACAATACATATCTATTCATGACAACATTGTGGTATAAATAACAAGATAATCATTTTAATGAAGAAAAATTCAAGGGCAAATTTTATGTGCAATAAAAATTAAGGTGAAAATTAGTGAATTATTGAAGCATCTCTTGGCAGTGTTATAATCATGTACAGATATAATTACATTTGCTTGGAAGAGTTTCATTTTAATTTGAGATCGTATTAAAAATTTTTTAAATATAATGTTGTTTTTTTTTTTAATTTATATTTAACTGTCAATGAAAACCTAAGGTCCAATAGCTTATAGTATTTAGAGGCGATTCCGTCGTCGGTATGATATTATATCGAATTTTTAGGTCGCTTGGACGTACCAATCAATAGAACCTAGGAAATAAAATAATTGAAAAGTATAAAAATAAATGGTTTATGACATTAATGATAATAATATAATAAAATGTAATAAAATTATTGTACTATATTAAAGCAAAAATATTCAATTATTGTTTATATATTGCTTAAAAAACAATACTGTCTTAGATTTAGGCCCTTTATACCCCAAACTGTTTTATAACAATATTCAAAATACATATAATATTTAATTAATTATGAAGTAGGCATCTTTTATAGGTTCCAATATCAATCAATCGATATCTATATTGTGAACAGGTACATAATGTTCACATTTTCCTTTTTAGAATCTTTATATAATTATAACCAAAGATGTTTGCATTTGCAAAGGTATTTATTTATGTTATACATTCACAGTTGCTTGCTTCGTAGCTAAAATTTGTTCCCTGTCTTTTCCAATTCTTAATTAATATAAATATATTATAGTATAAAATAACTTCTTTACAATTTTATTAATACAATAATCTTTGTAAATGCTCTGAATGCTATAAACGATAATTGGACCATGACATCAAACAATAAAATTTAAGTATTCAATACTGTATTAAAATTTTAAAATGAGCAATAAAGTTGTCTTTTAAATGTTAGCAATAAAGTTGTCTTTTAATATGTTGTCTTTTAAATTGAAATACGATTCAAATTTTATTAATAAATTGGCAACAATGAAAAATGTAGCAATGTACAAAGATTCTCAATAATAGAATATATTAATTCAATAATGCTCCAATGTCAGTGAGCATGGAACATGACCCATGTATCATTTTAAAATGATAGGAAATATACACAACCATTACTTATAATGAGCACTCACACTGCATGCAAATAAGAAAAGCCCTTAGGTGCACATCCCAGTAGGAGCGTGCGTCGCCGACCTACAACAATAACTACAAAATACTTGGTAATACTCACGCTCACACTGAAATGTGCCCGTCAACATTATTCACACTTTAACACCAACAATTCAAAACAGTCCAAAATTTCAGAATCGAAGTGAGATTTCAACGTTTCAATTTAATTAGATAGAAAAAAGTTTATTATTGAAATTTACTGTCTTTTGAACACTAATATATCGTTTTAACAATTACGTGTCTTTAAAATTATTCGTCCAAATGAACTTGACTAGTCTTAGTAAAATTGTTCGTCCTATTCCGTACTTTACATTACAATCAAATACTAAAAACATTTCATAACCAACATCTAAGCTTACACAAAGCCAATTGCCGTACAAAAGTCAATTTTAAAAAGCTTTCCGATTACGAGCTAAACGAGCTGAGAGCACTTGTCTTATTATCACATATTTTATTATCAGTCGAATGCAGAACTAATTTCTGCATTGGGTCTATAATTATTTTAGAATTGTCTTCGTTTATTACATCCTCTTCCTTGTGCAAACTTTCAGCGGATACATTGTCTTTGGCAGATTTAGATTCCTCACTGGCTTTATTGTCAAACACTGGAAAGAAGTCGTAATTTGATTTACCATTGCTTACCTGCTTGATCGCCTTGTCCGACTTGTCTTTTTGCTTCTTGAGTTCGCCTTCATTAGCCTTTGTATTCGTTGTGTTACGTTTCGAAACATCATCCCAGTTGTCAGCTGTTTTACTGTGCATGGGGTTCCAATCTTTTCTGAACGAGCTAGAAGGTTTTGTATTATTCTCGCTCACAGCAAATTTCTGTTGGATTTCGTTAATTTGGTTGTGGTTTTCTCTACTAGATACTATCTGGCCATAAACAGGTGTGCAGTAAGTGGTGTCTGCATCTGTTACACTTCTATTGTCTCTGTTCAAATGATTCTGATTGAGTTGATAGTTGTTCATGCCTGAATCAAATTCAGACTTTTGCCCTGCATTTAAAAGGATTTGTTTGGATGATTTAACTGCACCCTTTTTGTCACTGTTTTGTGATCTATTTGGAGAATTGCTATCATTTTGTTTGTGTCTTATATTGTTTTGTCTATCTTCTTCATTAATCTCCTCATTCCCCAATCCATCAATATCATAAACCTGTAATAGCCAATACCAAAACAATTATCATACTGAGATGGTAGTATCAAAATGGAAATAAGAGATAGATTGAATTTAAGAAATGGCTGTAAAATGAACTGCTCAATAAAGATAATATGTTAGGCCCTCAATAAAAGTGTCACAGGTAAATTTACATTTCCTTTCTACATTTTAACACAAATTTACTACATTTTGCCACAACTAATTTAATTCTCACCTTATACATGACATCTTGGTTCATGCCTTTCTCCCTCTCGCGTTTGTTCTGAACTGCAAGCCAGACATCCTTCAACTCGCCAGCCAAGTCTCGGTCCTTTAGAATGACTGGGTTCCTAGCCAGCACTAGACCTGGGTTCATTGCTTCTACAAAGTCACATAGGAGGCTTACCAGGGCCTCTCGATCCTAAAATGTAGCAATATTTAATATAAAAAACCTGTTTTAATTGATTTCAGAACAATTACTTCTATTATTGATATTTTACTAATTTTAAATAACATAATTTTATCATAAGAGGGATTCGAACTTACAATCTTCCCATCAATATTGAGATGCAATTTCGAATTTTATTGTTCTACTACATGTCTTGACCTCTGTGGTGACCAAACAGTAAGATAATATTAACAAAATTGAGAAATGTACAAACAAAATAAGTTCTTACTGTCTAAAACATATATTATAATATAAAATAACTAAACCACAATTTACGTCTCATCTCTGGGAATACATTTTTCTTAAATTTCAGAAAATAAAAGAAAGAAATTCTGTCTTAGTTGGGGAGGGTCGTTGCCAGTCCACTATATCTGAAGCAACCATCTCAGTCCTCATATGTTTAAACTCATGCATGTGTTGGTTGGACATAGATGTCCACGGGTTGCAGTGACTGCTTAATATCAGGTGGGCTGCATGCTCATTTGCTACTCAAAAACTAAGAAAAGCATCCCACTGGATTGAAAATATAACTGGATTGCAATAACTGATTGTAAATTGTAAAAAAAGAATCATACTGTTGGGTTGGCAGCATTTTTCCCATTGGCTTTTAACATATCAGGGTTCACCATTACTGCAAACACAAGAAGTGGTGGTCGATTACTATTAGGACCACAGCCTTGATGCACCTGAAATGAGAAAAAAATATTTAAATTTAAATGTTAATATGTACTATGATTGAAACAATTTATCAAATCAACCTAGGTGCATATTAATGTATGAAATAGACAGGTATGTAAACATAACTTTATATCTATTTTATTTGGAATGATTTGCCTTCTTTTAATGATTATTTTATTTCACAATTTTTGGAAAGCTTACAGTTCAAATATGACTTACTTATGATTAAGAACTCAGGCATAATGCAACTAAACACTGACCTGACGTAGATTATTAACTTATAAACCAAATATTGTTATCTAATGTAAGAAACTACCTTACCAATTAACATTTTAAAGTAGTTTATTGTAAGCAATACAGCTACGTGAAACAATAGCTTTCCGATATATAAAATCATTTCGACTTGCGTGAAAGGAGTACTTTGTGTACTCTGCACTTACTTGCATTCCGCCGTACAAGGGAATTGGATCCGAATACTGTTTGGGATGCGCAATCTTTTGCCATCCCAGCACATTTATGTACAATTTATCTGTAGTATCCTTAATAGTGTCCTGAATACACATATGCGGCTGAGGAGGATTTTTGAACTGACGAAAAGCTCGCGATCCACGGACATACTGTATCGGCACAACTCGCTCTTGTGGATTTTGATTTTCCATATCAATAAAAGTAAAAATCACAGTCTATTACACGGATTTATGTAAAAATCACTAAACAATCACTACAAATAAAGCCAATATCCAATAGTGACATTTCTCGCATTTCTCAAAAGCCTGCTAGGCGATGACATTCAGAGTTTATTGAACTCTTGCGGCAGCTCTCGAAACGAAACTACATTTCTACAACCACAGAGTATGTAGTATTTTTATTATATAATAGATCTATGCTTGTAGCAGGAACGGAACGTAATCGTTAATTTTTTATTAGCTTCAAAATATTGAAAATTCGTTTAGAATTAAGTTTGTTTGCTGAAGGTTAAAGTCGTAAGTTGAAGCAAGTTGAATAAAGGTACGTTGAAATTAATGAAGTCTTAATATTATAGCGCCATCTGCCGGATCGGAAATAAAAAAAACTGTGTCTATTTACTACTGTACAGCAGGTAGCGCTACTAGCAATCCAATTTTAAGTTTCTAGGGAGCAGTGGTGTCAGATTAGGTGATTTATCGCCATTAGGCAATGGTGTCGGGGCAACCAGAAATTGCGATTGGCGATCAGTCACCATTTAGGATCTCGGAAACAATAATTGGCGACTTTATTGTTTCCGCTATACTAGACTTTAGGCTAGGTATAAGTTTCATGCAAAAAACCGTAGGAAAAAAATTTAAGTGGAAAATGCATCAAATGAAACGTATGTACGCACAAATCGATGTCTTAAAAGCCAATTGACTAGGCTAGTTAAATTAAATAAAAGAATAAAAAATTGCAGTTACCACAATAACGTCAGGTAAGTACTTGGGATGCTGGGTTGCTACTCATAAAGGATACAAAACAACGTTCCCATTAAAATGTGACAAGGAAAAAAAGGCCCAATAAACGGTTTTAATGGTTTATTACTTATGATAATTATGATACTAAACTACTAACTACCCTGTAGTATTCTACTACTACTATATCTAGGTGTATTGAACTAACTACAATTGGTAGTTAAAATAAAATAGACAACTTATCAAGAGTTTTGTTGTTATTACGCTGTGTGGGCTCTATGCATTACAATAATATCCTTTATCTGAAGTACTAAATAATTGATCTTTGAGTCTGTAAATAAATATTCAAGTGAAGATTATATGCAAAGCATGCTTCTAACTTCTACTTTCGCAGCCAACGACTATTCACACTCGGTAGTCGTAGTTCGCAGTAATGTGTAGTAGCTGTAGGCTCCCTTCAAAATCTGTAAAAATGGATTTAAAAAAAAATAATAGCTAACCAATTACCAAAAATGAAAAATTTATAATAACCTAACCTAACAAAGGATATGCTGGACACTGAAAATATATTGAATTTCGCGGATTTTTATAGCTCCTTCCTTGACATAAAAAAACCCATCAAGAGGAAACCACGCAATCTTCTAACGTTAACATAACCACTAACAATCAAGGGAGGTTCCAATTGTCAGCTATAATGTAGCCTTAATTTCCATGGCGAGGTGTAGACTGGCATGAAAGTTGTTTAAGTATTCAAAACCCTGTCACCACGGCCCGTCAGCTAACAACTAACATGTTAGGTACATGACGTTTTCCAAGATATCCACGCCTATTGAACACTTGTTTCTGTATAACCGAGAAACGTAATTTATTTAGCTCTAGTAGGGCTATTCGCTGAAATGGCCATAATCCTAAGTAACTATGTAACTAAATATTTTTTTAATGTTAGGAACAGCAAAGTGCTACAGGGCTCACATCATAACCATTATTTGCGTCAATAAAAAAATGTGATAGGTGGTAGTTTCATCCCCGATCTTGACAGATCTTCAGGCCCTAGGGTACATTTTGTAATTTCAAAACACTTCCGTATAAAACATTAGTTTATAGAATAAGATATCTGCTGTTTGTTTTGTTCAAAAGCGTGAAGAGCAGCTTCCATACCGTGATAAACGTAGAGAGAGTAAGTCTAGTGAATGGCCCAGCAGTATACGTGTGCACCTGTTGCATCTGTCCCGCGAGGAGAAGCACGCTCTTCCTCTGTGGGAGACTCGCTGCCCACCACTGGCTCTCGTATGGCCCCAGCATTACGTTGCCACTCTGAAGTAAAATTTATCATTTTTTGCCGGAAGGACCCTACACTAGGTTAGGTTTCCTTTAATAATTTTATATTTTATCTTTATGAAGAGGTTTTGATTATCATTTTGATCATAATGACGATTGATAATAATATAAAAATTTGTCTTTAAACTGTAAACAACTCAAAGAACATTTTTCATTGAGATATCATGCGATAATTTAATTTTTTTGACATCAACTTTGAGTATCCAAAACATAAATAAATGCTCTAAGGAGATCAATCATGAATTAACTTCCCAGTAATTGTTAACAAATATTTTTAACCTATTAGAAAGCACATATATCATTTCGTCATTACCTTTACCAACACGTCATTGCTGTGCCAGCAAAACATAAACAGTTGAGCGATGCCGAAAATTAGATACTCTGCCATCAAAAACTTTTGCGTGGTATTTGTTGCTGTCTGAAAAAACTTTTTGTATAAATAATTCATATTCAATTATTGCCACAGATATTTCAAGCGTAAAAAACTACATTTCTGTGGTCAAAGTGCACATAGAACTTTGGTTTAGTGTTGGAAGTACCTATTATTATTTAAAGTTTGGAATTGGCTGTTTAACTTTACATAATCTTTTTGTGTGTCATTATACTATGCTGGCTAGGGGATGAACAGCTTGTAGTTGAAATGAAGTGCAATGAATAAAGTGTATTAAGTAACTTACCGTCAGCTGAAATGCACTAGCGCAAAGCATAAGTGAGCACATCACGACGTACAAAAACATAACTGGTGAAAGTAATGAATTGAACTGTCTGGAATACCTGAAACAAAAAATATAATTTTAGAAGTGTACCTAATTGGTTTATGTACCTAATTATTGTTTTTGTGGAGTTTATTATGAGCATTGCCAAATATTTACCGTTTATTAGGGCAATAAAAGTGTAGAAGACTTGCGGGATGGGGAAGGTTCCGAAATATCGATATTTTACCGCGAAGCTTTGGTGCTATTTCATTGTTAATGTAAAGAAACAGGTTACTCGATATTCTCTTTAATATTAGTTGAGGTATTACTTACATACATTTTACGTAATTTTTTCATACTATACCAAACTGCTAAGTTTTCTATAATATATAGTTTTATCATTAAATGTTTTGTGAGTTACGTACTTATAATAAAAATAATTATAAATACAAACGGCTTTCTCAACCCGAATGCCTGTCTACTTTTATACCGTAACGAGGTCCTTCCTTATGAGCTCTAGTGGGTTGTCAAGTCGCAACCGGTCTGTTGAAGTATTCCAGAAAAATACACGTGAGCTTAGTCATTCGTACTTATAAAAATGGACACAGTTTTAGGAACTCAAAAGTCCTCATACTGCTTATTTTATTATCTTGTAATTTTTAGTGTGCAAATAAATTATAATAATTTTCCTAATCGACTTTCATTTGTACCTACTTTGTTTAAATGACCCAATCGAAGTTACTCGTATATCAATAAATATTCAAAACTAAATCACCTTTAGCAGTATACAGTAACAGGCATGTAATAGTAAAGTTTTTTAAAAAAGCATTGGGATCTAGGAGTTCTTAATATTTGCTATAACTACAAAAGTTATAGTGTGTCTCTTTAGCTCGGGACTAAGTTAGCTCTTTAGCTGTCTTTAGTACGGTATCCTCTGCCTGTCGTAAGGGAGAGATTAGTTAAGGGCTTCAAGGTTCATGACCAGCTAGAGGCACCGTATGAGGAGGACTCCGGTGCGTCCCTTTTGATACCCTGAAGTTCTCTTACTTTGCTAAGACAGATCAAGAGTGTGGTGAGACTCCCACATAACCCGGTGTTTGGTTTTAGATAATAAAGGGAGGTACTAACTCCAAGACTGCGATAAGTCTACTTAAAAGTAATTCAATTGTGATTTGTAAAAGGTTCACCTTCGGACTAAAAATAAGGCGACATTCCTAAAGCTTTGAATTTCGGTAGCTTGTAATGAGCATAAGTGTGGAGCGTGTTTAATATTAATATTTAATATCATTGCAGTTAGAAGATTATCTAATGTTATCCATATAGTAACTTTATTGGCCTCCTGAAATTCAGACTGGTAAAATTTAAGTGCACACATTTGATTGGCAATGGAGTATATTGGAGGATAGTTTCTAGCGTTACAGTCATTCTTAATATTTCCTAAAATATGTCTTGCAAAGTACTTACTTCATTAAAAGCACGTGTGTATTATGAAGCTGACGTATGATCTTTCCAGCATCTTCGCCACTGATTCCCAATCCGTTGCTGTCAAACATTTGTTTGCATCGCTCCCGAAGCAGCTCTAGTTTACCTCCAAAGAAAACCATAATAACCACGACGCTTGTGTCATATGCCGCCATAATACCAGCTCCGTAAGCACAGAGAAATATATGCCACAAAACTGTGATCCAGCTGCCTGGTGAATGATACTTATCGAATGGCATCCATGAACTGAAGATGTGAGGAAACCGTTCCAAGCCATTTCGTAGGGCTTCGCGATAAGTCGCTGATGATAAGTACCGCATTAGAGGCGTTGTTGTCACTGTAATGAATGTTATAAATACCAAGATCCAGTAAAAGTACAATACTCGGCGACAGTACTTCGTGTAAGTGTCCAGAATTTGCCCTTTAACCAAATCTCTGGTGTCTCTCTCGTACTTATCAGCCTCAGTTACGTATTGAATGACCTCCTTCCACCGTACTTGCCAGAATACAAAGGTGTTAGCCTTAACTATGCAAACAATACTCAGCATGGATATCTTCAGATTGGTCAATACAAGTTCTAAGTCTGATCTTATTACGTACAGTTCCATGTATTGAGTAAAAACGAAAAAAGTTACGATTTCATGTAAAATAATATAAGCAATTTTTGCTGTTCGGTTTTTTGGTAAGAGTAAGCCCATGCGTTTTAAGATCCAATATGTAGGGCCAAGAAGACGTCTATCGGGATCCTCAAGGCCTTCAAGAAATGACTTCAACATTTTTTGATGTTGTATCAACAGTGAAATTTAAAAGAGTAAACCAAGACAAAGGTTTCTCGTATATTATATACCCTGTCACCCTGCTTTTGGGTAAACGCGATACCATTCGGTATAACGTATTTCATGGTGGAACGTGACATTTCTTGTTACATTTTTAATGCGCTGTAGGAAACGTTTTCTGATTTTTTTACTTAAGTAAATTACCTACTCTAGTGACAAAAAAAAAACAAAGCTACACTATTATTTCAATAGCACAAAAATCTGAATTTAATGTACTCAAACTTTTATGAGCAGAACCTATAATTTTTATAAATACTTAAATTATGAAATATTTTAAATAAAATAAATTTAAAGTTCTAGAAAATAAACGTTTGTAGTATGTAATACTCCGGTATTTTTGGTAAGTACGCAATTTATTGCCGCAGTATGCATGTCGTTGTGCTGCACTAAAGCCGTCTGAGAATGTTGTAAATACCTTAAAATTCCACGATAGCATAGGTTAACTTTCTTTATTACCCAATTACTACTGTAAACAACTTCTATATTTTAATAAATCGATCAGTACTAGGCTTATTGAGTAGCTTCATTTGAAAATGCTATTTAACTGTTATTCAAATTGAAACACTTGAAATTGATTGAAAAAGAACAATATGAAAATAAATAATGAAGAGAAAAAAATTATAAAAACGAAGATCTACCTACCATGTTTTGCTTTTGAATAAAATAAAAATTGTTGAATAAGTACCTAATTCAATTAAACCAAAAGTTATCGATAAGTAAAACTTTTCAATTCAGGCAATCCATCACTAGAGCACATTTCAGCCAGTAATATTACCATCGTATTCGAAATACAAACGTATAATTTAAATGTCTTTATTAGAACCGTGAAATGGAGGCGTGGCGGACGCGCCACACATTCCCCGGTTTTAAAAAATAATGAAGCTATCACAAAACATGAGAAGGGGATGACGTGTAATTATATATAATGACGGTTTGATAACAAGTTGGGAAAAATGCCATGTGTATCCTTTTTGTAAGAAGCTTTACAATAATAATATATTATATTTAGGTAATACTAAAATGTTGTTTTTAACCTACTCATTCTTACAGATTCCACTGAAAATAGTAGCTAAAAAAGGTATAAATCAGTGGTTCCCAAGCTTTTTGTTCTTGTGAATTGTGAGCCACTGTATATTTCAAAATTTTACTGATTTCCTCCTGCAAAAATTTAAAGATTAGACCTACCGATGCTAGGCGAGGAATGGCAAAATTTTTCTCATTCAAATAATATTTTATTGTATGTACCTACCTCAAGGTGCAGATAAAAATTATTACTACATGAAATTATTTTATTGATGTTTGAGGCAGAATTATGGGGTATTAAATTTAATTCAATACTATATTCCACAGCCGTATTTCATTTTAAAAGTTTCGAAAATGCTAAAACTGTAATATAACAAATTCTTTTGTTAATGGCTGTTATTAAAAGTCCTTCTGAAATTAAGATTTAAGAAACTGCGTCTTTTATTATACATTTTTTAATTCACATAAAAACAAATCACTAACAATTTGGATGCAGGTCTTTTGATAGAATACAACTCCGTTTATCAAAATATTAAATTTACTGTTGGCAGCACTACTTGCTAAATGTCACGCAGGACAGATGGTTCAATGAAGGTTGTCTTGTCAAAATTGTCTTAATTGTCAGTTATGTCAATTTCGTTTCGCTTGTGTTTTGTTTCTAAAACTATTTCTCGACTCAATTTTTTAATACTTCTCATATTAAAGAGAAATGGTTAACTGTTCAGTAGCCAATTGTAAGAATACTTCAGCTAAAATATCTAAGAATAAAGATGGTATTACCTTCCACAGGTAAAAAAAAAACTATAAAGTTTATTATTGTTTTGTTGTGTTGTGTGTTCAACTTTTTGCAATTGCTACTTACTATTAATTTTAGATTTCCTCGTGACAAAGAGAGGAGACGACAGTGGGAGGTAGCTGTGAACAGAGACGAGGAATGGAGCTCAACAACTTCCAGTGCAGTTTGCTCAGAACATTTTGACACGAAAGATATTTATATCACCGAAAGTGGTCTACGAAGACTGTCCGTAGACGCAGTTCCTTCTATAAATATTTCTGTAAGTAGCTTTAATACATATTAACTGGTCTGTCAGCCAATATTGTTTAACATTTTTTATTTATACTGATTAGGAATATTATTATGTAATGTAGCTTTTATAAAGTTTACACATTGCTTCACTCTAGAAATACAAATGCATACTGTGTCTTGCGCCAGGTTTACCAAAATACCTGAAACCGTATTTCCACTATTAAAATTCATGACAATTAATATAAGTAATTGGCGGATAATAATTCAAGCCATGGTGTTGTGGAGTTGTCCCAAGATATTTATTTATTTATTTTACATTCCAGCCTTGTCAAGAACCAGCTCTAACTATCTCCAACATCCAACCCATAGATATCCAATTGTCAGATACTGATGAGGTTATCAAACTCAAATACAAGGTGAGGAGGTTAGAAATTATTGCCAACAATCGTAAAAGGAGAATTAATCTCATGTGGCAGAGCAAAAGACGTCTCAAGAAGAAAATGGATATGATGAAATGTTTGATAGAACACCTCATTGAAAATAAGAAGGCAGAGACCTGCGTCAATGCTACAGATGTAAAGTGAATAAGGTATAAATTTAAATGAAATGAACTTGAGTGCATTTAATATGAAACATTTTTTAAGAAGTTGCTAGTAAGAGTGTGCAGGCCGCCTGTGTTAAAAATAAAGCTTAAGGTTTAATCATCCTGATAATATTCATAAAAAATTTAACTCAATACCTCACATCTAGGTGTAAATGTAGCAGATAGTTAAATGTATGTGTAGAAAAGAGAAACAAAGTATTGAAACTTTGTACTTTTACTGTGAAGGGCAGCAGTGGTACCTCCTCGGGCGAACTCCATAACCTCTACCATTTACACTACTACCTACTTGCCCATATTTGTAAAAATTAAATTGTTTAATTTAAAAATAACAAAAAATTTGTACAATACAAACTAGGTATTTATTTAATTGTATATTTAGTTAATTTGGTTGAAAAAGGCTGGCCCTAATGTTAAATAAGTCATAATATAAATATTAAAAATTCAATGACTAAATAATATTGATACTTTTTGAATGCAGTAATTTAAATAACATTTATAAATATCTCCATTTTGTGGGCAATCGATGTACAGTATTTTACTATTTAGGTACTTGCGCAACAAGATTTTATGTGTATTAATTATAATTTTAACATAATTTATTAACCTATTAAAATATTTAAGAAAGAAAGTCTTTAATTGTGATAGGTAATGTATTATTTAAGTAACCTAACCTAATTATTGATATTGATTTGTTTTCCATCGAAATTATCAATATTTAATCTTAATTTTTTTAATTTTGCCACATATTACAATTTTTGTACTTCATTATGATGACCATTTCCATTAAAAAACAACTGCACTACATCAGAAAGTTCAATTAAGGTGACCACAGTCTCAGATAGCTTATCAAGTTATCTCGCTATTAGAAACCTCGGTGTATTGTTACTGAAGTAACGGTTGTGGGTCCATTGAGCGAAGCCTTGCGCACGCGCAATAGTGGGGGATGCCTTCCACCAATGAATGCCTCAGTACCTTCGCTGGCCGCGCGAAAGTTGAACGTATCGTTTCCACGTCCGACGAACTACCGAAATTCGATCGAAAAACGTTCCGTTGTCACCAACCATCCCTAATAAATCATTAACAAAACGAAAACGAGTGTTCGTGTGTGTGCAAAAGTGCGTGAAACTACCTAGCCAGTGTGTTCGTTCGTTTTCTAAACGATGTTTATGTGCTACCCGCACGTACATAATATGTCATTGAATGAAACGCGTTAGCCAGTTGCAATCGGCGAAAATGTGACTGTTAGATCCGATCATACGTGTTAACGATCGCTGATCGGAAAATGGCTCAAACTGACCACAAATAACATATCGATGTACATTAAAATGCGGGAGTTTTTAAGGATCACATTGGTGTGTGTGTGCGCGCTACTATTCGGTTATGAAGGGGGGTGTGAGGAGGTGCCGGGGTCCTCGGAGGTGACTTTGGAGTCCGAACCCATTGCGCGGACGGATGACCAGAGCGACAGGAAAGATAGCAAAGTTCCTTTACCAGGTAAGTTCTGTTGTTCGTCGGATATTCACGAATCATCAGTCCATTCAATTTTCGCACACGTTCTTGAATATTTAAGTTTTAGACTAATCTTCTTACTGCATTCGCTATTCAGTAGTCATACGTACATAGGTATTCTAAAAATTCATGTAGAGTAGGTAAACTTTACTGAACCTTAATCGCAACAATCTTCGGATCCTTATTAGGTTAGTCTATGTTTCCAGCATGATACATGTTTATTCAAAGCACTTATGGTATTGTATTCTCTTCCTTTCCCTTTTGTTACGTAACTTAGCAAGGCTTGTAGTAAATAGCGTTACCAAGGATGTGCTATTTTCGCGTGAACATAATTTTCCTTGAACCTTTCAGTGAAACCTTGTACCTTACCTATGTGTATAGCTCGCCCCAGAGATAAGCATTTAAACTATTGTTATTATTTCCAATTACCCTGTCTACGGTTTGGTTGAACTGAAAGACTTAGAAAACCCAGAAAAATCTTGGGAAATGTCCTGTAAATGTAAAGAAAACTTAGGTATTCTCTTTTTCTTTGACTATTAATGAAAGACTTCCCTTGTTTTTATCCAAAATTCATGATGTTGGTAGGTTCTACTACCTTGTAAACGTTGAATTCATATTTCAATGGAAACTAAAGAACCGTTTGAGTTTGAAACCGCTTCATGGGTTGTCATGCTCTATAAACCATCATTATTTGTATAAAAACGATTCCAGCTAGCAATGAATTTTCAACAGGTCGCGTCGGTTTGTACCTACTTATGAATCCACTTTGAAATGACTGTATAAATAAAACAATTTACAGATTTATTATTATTAACTTAGAACTGATTCGTAACATTCGAATAAAAAAAGTGCTTTGACACTAGGTATCTATCTTAAGACTTGAAACGGCTGAAGAACTTAAATTTTAATTAGATAGGTAGGTATGTAAACTAAATAGGCGTTGATAGTTAAGTTAAGAGTCCCAGGTTCAAATCCCAGCCTCACGCACTTCTGAATTGCAAAATTCACCAACCCTCACATGCCCAGCGTGATCGTATAAACCCATCTCATATTTGAGTGGATATCCGTGCCCAGTTTTGGTACTCTGATGGGATGATAATATATAGGTACGTAATCCTATTATCCTACACTAATGTGAGTTCAATTATCATTGTATGCATTTAATGTAAATATCCTCTGCATACGTCACTCAAACAAGAATCTTCCTTACCAGAAAAAACGTAGGCATCGACAGCTTGTTTTTGTCGTAGTTCGTCTATAAGTTATTTTTATTGAAACACGTGGTAAGATGAGTAGGTTGACCGATAAATGAATCGGTCGGCATCAAGGTGATTACGTTTTTATAAATACACAAGGAGACTTCGGCACGAAACTGTGACGATTGGATGGAGCCATCGACAAAATAAAGGCTTTGATGCTTTGAAAGCATACAGATAATACATAGATCTTAACTGTGTAAATAAATCTAAATATTTTAATTTCTAACTTAGTACATGACAAAAAAAATAATTAAAATGGTGTGCAGATGACGTCATACCGACCAATCTTTAATTACCTGAAAACAAATGAATTGTAGAATAGTGATTTTTTTTAAAATTCGTAATTGCTATTTATAATTTTCAGCTTTTTTATACTTACCTATATAGTTTTAAATCTTACATTATTCCCCTACTTGAATTAAATAAACAACGCTTCACGCTCACAGTCTCACACTGGGATTAACAAGTTAAATTCAAGATGACATTTCTACGCCGTATTCGGGCGTATGATATTAGTCTCTGTCTACAATCTTAGTGAATTGATTTATAAATAATACAAATCAATCAACGATTGCCTTGTCATACAGTCTACAGTAGCCAGTAATTCTATCCATAACCGTTGATATGAAGGAGAACTTGTAGTTAAGTAACTGCTACCAGTAGTTAAGCCGACTACAATCATTTCCCGTTGTAAATGTCGATATGACGGTGACCACTTTCTAACTGCAATTGTACCAGCTATTTTGTTAAATATTGTAAAGTTGGTTGGTTCTGAACTAACATAAATATTAATTGTAAAAATTGAAAATGAATATGCTCCAGGTTTTCCTCAGTTGAGGCCAGCAGTGGGTTATAAAAAGTTCTAAAGTCATTCGAGGAATTTGTTTAATTATGTTTAAGATATTAAATATTAACATACAATAAATAAATTCATATATAATCACTTTGAAGAACTGCGTGTGATTATGGATAATTGTTAGTAAACTGTAGATAATTATCGCTAGAAAGTACACGTAATGACGATAACGATTCAGTAAAAAAGTATTTTAACAAAACAATAATAGTTTTTGTTAAATTTTTTTTTTATAATAATTGTGTGATTAACCTCGAATAGTTTTTTTAGGTAGATTTTTTAAATGTTATATAAGATATTTATGAGTAGACACAAGCGCACTACCCATTTACTATCCGGTCCCTACGTTAAATATATAAAAAATATAACATATCCAAAAGAAATAATTGAAGTCTATAACAAACTATTTCTTATCTTTTAGGTTGAAGTCTGTATTAATTTTTCATCAAAATCGGTTCACAAGCGAAGGAGGTATCGGTGAACATTATTTAAAAAACGGACATAGAACCTTCTCCTTTTTGAACTCTGTAAAAAGTAATATACAATAATAGTTAGTTTAGACGTAATTGCGTTAAAAGTATCGATATCAAACTGTGCTTTACATCATTTCCTTATCACTTACCTACCATATAAAATTTATTACGTACGATGAAACACATGATCACAATCATATCAGGAAGGAGATTATACAATACTCCTTTCCGGCGGTTTCACTGTATTTTTTCGCCTATCTAAATTCAACATTTACCTACCTATATTTAGGGTACTTTTTTACCTTAAACTTATTACCTAAGGTACTTTGGTATTTTTCTTCTAGGTACAGATTCTAGTTACATGTCTGTTCAGTTCCTTTCCAAAGTTTCTAAGCGGTCATACGACTCATTCGCATTGTTGTTAAGTACTGCAGCAGTGCGTTACCGCATTTGTAATGCAAATGTTTTCACACGCTATGCTAGCTGGCTACCACTGTCTGTAACCACTGGGTTATGCAACCGAGCATGCGTAAGGTCGATGTTCTGCTGTTTTCACAAACACTCAATGCTTTGAGTTCAGGCATCTCCATATAAGTGGTTTTAACGTAATAGGCATTAGGTATCGTGACGGCACTAGCTTTATCAGAT
Source organism: Noctuana stator (assembly GCA_018231225.1). NCBI lineage: Eukaryota > Metazoa > Arthropoda > Insecta > Lepidoptera > Hesperiidae > Noctuana > Noctuana stator. The sequence continues at coordinate 17,021 of DWQK01001007.1, forward strand.
AGTAATATTGTATTAGATACTACGCTACTGGTATTTCCGTAGTGAAATTAGCGAATGAGCATTGTTGATTAAGTCATATTCCTTTCCTTGAAGCTTTTGTTGTCTGCATCTGTCATTTAAAGTGTACTATCTAAGTTACAGTAAGATTTTATTTGTAACTTGAATGAAATATTGTCACTTAATCTTTGAATACACAGTACAAACCGGCTCTTATAAGAATACTAGTTGACCTGGCGAACTTCGTACCGCCTAAGAACCAGTAAATGTTGTGTTAACTTAT
>DWQK01001008.1:0-17298 GCA_018231225.1 Noctuana stator
GTGTTCTGGAGGAGAGCGGGATGTGCGCGCAGAGCAGTGCGCATCGTACGATCATAGGCCGTTTCGAGGACGTTTCTACACTTGGGTGCCTTATATTGAAGGTGAATTGATACATCTGTACACATGGATAATGATAGTAATTTGATTTGGTATATGGTACCTAGAGCTAATAAGTTTACCAGGGGAAGTACCTGCTACCGCTGTTCTCATAACAAGTCGTATGGGAAGTATCGATTTGTGTTTCAGTTCGGGAGGGTGGATGCCGGATAAACTATATTTGAAGCGACCATTTCAGTCCTCATGAGTAGCAATGCTTCTCTTGGATGCCGTTGTCATAACTGTACGAAATTAAAATGGGACTAGACAGCAAGCATCAGCTATTAATTAAAAAAAGAATCATCCAAATCGGTTCACCCAGTCGAAATTTATGAGCTATCAAAAAAAATACAGTCGAATTGAGAACCTCATCCTTTTTTTTGAAGGCTTTTGAAAAAGAGCCTAATTACCAAAACGTACCAAGAACCTACCAAATAACTTAGTCACACTGAATAATATTAATTCGGGCTGCAACACTCGCTAATCCCCTACAAGCATTATCCTTACTCAGTCAAACGCAAACACATCGATTGCGAATCGGTAATTATGTTCCTGCAATCAGAATCACATCAGTCCACCTATTAATTACAGGGTATCTGTTCTGTACGACTGATATTGATTGCGCTAGTCACAAGTTGAACTGACTAGGTTTTGATCGACTATTGATCTTCCGATTGTATAGATGTCGGTTCCCTGAAGTAGTTAGTCGTTTTATCTCAGATATAAACTGACGTTTGGCTAATATTTTCAATCCGTGGCTGTAGCTTCATATTAACTTATTTAATAATTGTTGAATTTTGTTTAGATTTTAGTTTTGAATTTGAATTTGTTGTTTTATAGTACGTTATATTAATAACGCTCAAAATTATTTGTTACAGGTAATTAATTTTATCCATTGGCATGACGTATACCTTTTTGTATGTATTTATAATTAGTAACTGACCTGACAAACGCTGTTCTGCCATAGGTATAATGACTTGATAGATGAAGTGATTAAAGATAAAACCTACAGAGCCTTCATTAACGGTTTATAGTAACTAATCACTAAATACACCGTCGTATAATAAACATTTAATTTGCTATAGTAAATATTGATGTCAAAAATTAAGGTAAAAATTATCCTATCTCTTAAGTTGGACCAAATTGTAGATAGTTACGAAGTTTGATTAAAATCGATTCAATAGTTTCAGAGTATATCCTGAACATACTTGTACATTGTGACACAATATTTGTAATGTATAACATATTATTTCTTGTTAGGCGATACTCCTTGCCTGCTGAACTGCAGACCCATGGGGCAGCATTTCTACGCGTCGTTGGGATTGGCCGCAGATGGGACGCCGTGTACGAAGCCGGGATATCGAGCTATATGCATTCAGGGAACTTGTAAGGTATGTAAGATATATTACGAGTATATTGTATTGGCAGTTTGAGAACTCAGAAATCTTAGAAATCTTTTAAAACTTAAAACAAAAGCTCGAACAATTTTTAGGATTGCAGATAAGTCTGATTCAGATGTAGCGCACGTTCATTTTCGTCATTATTTCAACATCTTGAACATTCATCATCATAGTTTAGTCAATTTACACATAACCCTAATGAATTCTATATTTAAACCTTCCTCGTGAACCACACCGTCCATTGGTGAAAACCGCACGAAAATCTGTATAGTTGTTTTTGAGTTCAATGCCTTAAGACATATAAAAGACGCGGCGGGAGACTTTATTTTATACTAGCTTTGCCCTGCGGTTTCACCCGCGTTCTAATTTTTTTCCCAACATTTCCCTTCACTGCTCTGCTCCTATTGATTGTAGCGTGATGAAAAGTATACTATAACCAGCTCAGGAGTATTGAAAATAATTGTATCAAGTTTTGTTAAAATCCGTCGAGTTCTTTTTGTTTCTATAACGGTTATACAGACAGACAAAAATTTTACTGATTGCATTTTTGGCATCAGTCCCTGATAGTTATTTTGGAAATATATTTCATGTACAGAGTTGACCTCTCTCCAGATTTATTATAATTATAGATTCAGTAGCTATGTATAGGTAGATGTGCGTCCTAGTAATCTACATTATACAATAGCAATAAAGTGTAGTTTTGAAAACCCGTAACAAAGGCACAGTCAACCTTCCAGTTGCATCTGCGTTAGTTAACTGTAATTAACCTCTTCTCTATTTATTGCAGTTCAGCTGTTGTTTCTGTTAATGTCTTAAGTAATTTACTACTTTGCATTTGTATGCTATTTGAATACGTTCCAGGAAAATATGGAATTGTACCAGGGAGGTACGTACGCAATTAACCTTTTTCTGGGAGAAACTTGTTTGATTGTTTGCTTGAACGCGCTAATCTGAGGAACTACTGGACCCATTTGAAAAGTTCTTTTAGTGTTAGATAGTCCATTTATCGAAGAAGGCTGTAGGCTATATCAAACGTTACGTCGCTATTCTTAACTCGGGTGAAAAGGGTGGCGGTGGTGGGGGGGTACAGCTAGTTATAAATAAATAACGCTTCACACTCACAACCCCGCTCTAGGAATCCCTGTGTCCTGACTGCCATGGACACATACAAAGACGATTACCAGACCGAGAACAAAAAATCTAAATTCATTATTTAAATTTCTGCTTCGCTTGGAATCTAACTCTTCAAAATGGCGGGCCGGCATTTCAACCACTATACCACTCGGGTCATACTAATGTCGATCCTATCGCTATTTAAGCTGCAGTAGTTCTCAGATTTAATATTTTGACTAATATTGCCCGTTAATGCAGTATTACCTACGTGATAATGTTCGTTGGTGAAGTATTGTCACGTTCTTTACGATGGCGCGAACAACTTGTTAGTTGTCACCATTTAGTGCCTTTCGACTGTATAACATTTATGTCCCGGCTCCATTGTAGCATAAAATAACTTTACTCATAACATAAATAATCTTGTTCACTCAAAGTGTAGATGCAATGCCAACCATAAGGTTAGTTGGGTTTTGAATAAAAACTAGCCGTGCCCCGCGGTTTCACCCGCGTTAAAAATTTAACGTAATGCACTTTTCTAAAATAAAAGTAGCCTACGTTACTCCTTCTTACATCAGCTATCTGCCAGTGAAAGTCCACATCCAACCCCGAAAAGGATAGAAGTCTTATCTGGAATCATACGTGATAGCGTTGCTACTCATGAGGACTGAGATGGTCGCCTCTCCAACATCCACCCTCCCCAACAGAAACGCAAGTAGGTATTTGCCACAAGACTTGTTTAACAGTGGGTTATGAGGGCAGCAGTGGCACCTCTCGGGAGAACTTTATAAGCTCTGGTGGTAGGATACCGCAATACACAATATTCAGCATGTCATGTTGGTCACCAATTCTAATTTCATCATTTATTACAACAGTACATGACTACATATAACAATTCCTTAAACAATTTACGATTACGACCGTCCTTGTTCCGTTGTTGCAACGATTGGATGCTTTATAGAACAGATTCGCTCAATAGACAATTCAAAGAGTTTTATTACAGATACAAGTAATGGAACAGATGTCGAAGGCTAAAATATTATGCGTGCATGCCATTTTGTAAAGTAAATAAGGGTTTTTCAGAATTATTATGACAAATTGCCCGTTGCGGTAGTCCTTGTCGTAAAGTTTCAGACAGACGAACATAAATAACATTCAACTATAAATCGCCGTATTTTAGTATTGACAAATGCTTTACGCTATTCTTATGGAACAGATGGAACTATAAAATCTATAAGATCGTACATTACATAAAGATTATATTACTTAACGATATAGCAACAACAAAAATTAAAGCAGTTTGGTATCTACTGTGTTTTCGTTTTTCTTGAGTCTCGCTAGTCGTCTTATACTGGTTCACAAGCAGGTCTCCGTTCATACTTTAATAATAGAAACTCTATTTTACAAACATCCTCAATATTTGAATTGGAAATGGCATTAAAAAATTATTTAGCTATTTATATTTATTGTACTAAAAGCCTTAACTATGTATAGATTAATGAAACCGTTAAAACTTTAACAAACCAACTCATAAACAACGGCAGTTTTCTGTTCTTCAAAGTGCGAAATAAATTTCATGAAATCACCAGACATTTCCATATAAGTAAATTTGTGCAACATGTTTCGCGGCAATTGATTTCACAAAGGTTGAAATTATTATAATACGATTATAGTGAATCCAGAGACCTACTACTAAGTTAGTATCTTTATTGTTTTCCTGAATTAAATCATTTTGGTACAATGGTCTACGCAGGTTGAACACTTTAATATAAAATAGTAAAATACTTCTAAATACACAACTCAGTTATGTACTATTTTAAACAGTATATCATTAATGGCTTTATTTTACACCATAGTCGTTGTTGTTCTTTTATTATTAAAATAAAGAAATAATAGCTAAATATTATTTTATACATAGATACCTAATATCCACGTTATCGGCTAGCCAACTCTATTTTCTGTAATAAAACTTCACAAACCGGTTTCATAACAATCGTTACTAGTATAAATACAGCGTGGTGGAGTATACCTAGAGCCTTCCCCAGTCATGTGTAACTAATGTGAGGATGACGGCTAACAGTGAGGATACGAGTATAAAAGGGGTTGCAATACTTGCCATATTTTACAGTTGTGATGGGCTGTAAAACTAATATCTTTCAATGTAGTGTTTATTGTAATTATGATCACGCTTCTCTTGATAGTAAATCCGACTTCGTGGCGCCACCCGTGAACTCTAGCCTTATTTGGCTACGAACACTTCACACTTAGCAGTTTATAATAGTCGCAATTTGTTTTGTTTGTTACGCCTCTAAATTATACTGAATAGGTTAGTATAATGATTATTAGATCTAATATTTCTCGAACTTAGTACAAAATTATTTCTATTATATCCTATACGAACTGAAGATTACTTATTATAGAATGGTCTGGTTACTACAAAGCGAAGAGGCAGTCCGTCAGATAGGTTTTGTCCATCTTACTGATTCAATTTTAGACAATCAATATGTATAAAACGATCAATATAATGAATAAAACAAGGTAAGAAGTAACTTAGCTGAGGTAGAAATTCGGTACCTCTTGATATTTAATTATAATCTACCACGTCAAATATCCAATTTCAAAGGGTTCCTATAGGTACCTATGTTATAGCGATTGGGGACTTAATGTTCAATATTTAGATTTAATTAAAACGAATAAAAAATACCAAATATATAAAAAATATAAAAAAAATGACGTAGCGAAATCATCGTAATAGGTAAAATGAAGGAAATTTTATCGATCATTGAGTTAGACTTGTCTCGATTGTACCTACTTGCATTTACCGTACAATTATAGTAAATCGTGATAGCCACCTGTGAACCCGCTCCTTTTCTGGAGCCGACATCGGCTAACAATTTATACCTGTCGCTGTTTGTCTTTCGATACATCTGTAATTGAATGCAGTTGAGTAAAGACGAAACAAATTTAAATCTCGAAGTGTCATCATTCGATAAGTTCAAGTTTTGGATTTATTGTATGTATACTCCGGTCTCCACAATGAGCTTATAAACGCTGAATCTTAGTTTATTTTTATTAGTTATTTTGTTTATATCTAAATAAAAATAATAAACAGCTCCTAAATTTATTTAATATCATCGTACCTACAGCGATATTTGCACAAATAAACGATTAAGAATTACAATATGTTATTAAACGTATTATTATTCGATATAACTCTTTATAAACATTTAAAATGTTGTGAATGATTCATTTAATGTTATGGACATTCAATACGTACAAGACACACATTTTATTTTCCATTTTCTGAGACCATGGAGAGTGCAACCTCGTAAGTACGTATCCCGGCCTTTTGTAATTAGTATGTTAGTAGTGTAATTGGGTAGGTGTCTAATTGTAGCGTCGCCGGCGCCGCTCGGTATGTCAGAGATTAGTGATCACCGCCACCCACAGCTCCAGAACAGTTACTCTACGCCAATGTCTTAATGGAATGGATTCATTCAATAATATTATATCGTTTTTTTAAGAAGAGGAATCCTTAGGTATTTAGATTCCGACACTACCGGATTCCAACCTCATATATGTAGATGAATACGTTGTCAATCCTGAGGACTAATAAGATGCTCATTTTTGAATTGTCCTAAATGTAACGCATAATAAGTACTAATAACTATTATTATAGTTAGATTAATATTAAATTATTAATTATCCTATATCCTCTATAGTTTCTTCTATTCGGTGTAAGCAACGTAACAATGCTTGTGTGGGAGGTTTCCATAAATTTCTCGAAATGCATTTTAAGTGTACCAACTCGCACTTATCCAGCATAGTGAACAGACGCATCTGAATAATAATAGAACTTTTTTACTATATAATGTGAGACAGTAATTAGCCAAGGCCGATCTGGAGTCGTTTGTTAAGTCGCGTCACAGGTAGATAATAAGATATTATGAAAACATAATACGTTAAAAAAATCCTTTACTTTTAGATTTTGTAAACAAAGATATTTTAAAATTAAATCTGTTGAGGTAGGTAGGTATAAATACGATGCATTCTTTATTTTTTTTTGTTAAAAGAGGTCGTTAAACATAATAATACTGTCAAATCTAATTAATGTCAAAAAAGTTGTCAAGAAAATGACGAGTTTCAGTTTTCATTTCAGTCTTCCTGACAGACTGCATTCCTGCGTGGAATTTGGCAGTCGTACCCAGCTGAGTACAAACAGCAGAATTATTGTGGATTGCATATTGTACCCACCTACACCGTGTTTTGAACAAGTTTTAATAAACAATGAATTGTCCAGCTAGTAGAAATATATAAAAACGTGTTGATCTACTAATAATTAAACCTAAATCTTCAGAGACAATGACGTCAAAGCAATATTATACCTCTATATTTTCCACCACTGATTTTTGGGAACAATTGATTTAGCTATTTTTTTTTACTTGTAACTTATTTTTAATTTTATAGCATCTGTAATTTTGAATAAAAGATTATTTAAAAAAAAAAATTCTGATTTATTATTTACTTGCACTTTTTCTTCATTAGAATATGAATTTTAACTATTTAAAATATCGCACTCTTCCCGCGCGCAATACTGGAAATTAAAATAAAACAGCGAAGACGGCTTCACGTGTATTGGTACGTTGCATGTTTCCGATGAGTTGTTAATTTGTTACACATTAAGTACATTGTAAGTTATGGTGATCATCTTCCTATACTCATTTGCAAGGGAGAATATTTGCCATTGAATAAGGCCATGCATGGTTTTGAGTAATCTGTGAGTAGATACAAGTATATTGTAGAGGTTACACTAAACAAAACTAAAGATCATGATAGACTAGCTGTGCCCTGCGGTTTCACCCGCGTTAATAATTGTAACGTAATGCTTCATAGCCTATAACCTCAAGAATGTAGCTATCATACTCAAAAAGATTTTTTCAAATTCGACTTGCAGTTCCAGAGATTAGCGCGTTCAAACAAACAAGTAAACAAACTCTCCAGCTTTATATATTAGTATAGATTTATTGCTTACCGTCAGTTAGGTGCAAACTCATTAATACATTAATAAGTTATCGTTGCTCTAACGGTTTGCAAATTGTTCATATAAATATTTATCTATGTACGCAATGTTAGTTGTGAAAATTGAATTTTGATTACCTTACGATCGGTTCTGGAACTTGATAGATCATGCACTTAACCGATTAGGATCACGAATTAGATATTGAAATTGATAAGGTAATTGTAGGTTAGGCTTACAGTTAATTTTCCGGTTTAAATAGGTACTTCAGCACTGTTGTTAGTAATTGTAATTATAATGAGTAATTTTGACGCAATAACGCGGCAAAGATGAGTAATTGAGCACTAAACAAAACGTACGCAATAAAAATTACGATGAATAAAAATAAAGTAACCATTTAACGCGTTAATTTTACTAATTAAAAAAGGCTGGGATTGCCATTTTAGGTATTAACAATGAGACATTATATAAACGTAAAATTACGGCTACGAGTAAGTAAACAATTTCGAAATGGTTTTCTTTAGGCAATTCAAGAACGGTTGTATTGTTAATCTGGATAGACTATAAAAAGTTTTCACCACTGTAGCATGTGTGTGGTATGTGTGTGTATCTTTGAATTAGTATACGAGAAGCTATAAATAATAAGCCGTATGTAATATGCGTACGTAATCTTGACCTATTTCGTGTTTATATACGTCACACGTCAACAGCGAACGTGAGCATCATTACAATAGGCTAGCATTTTCACTCCTTGCGTCCAAAACTTCAATTAGATGGCGTATTATCGTCGTCGACCCATTGGTATCTCACTGCTGTGGGCTTAGTACGAGTTTTGACAGTTTAGAAAAACATAATCGAGGTATCACGCCGTACATTGCCAATTTCGTACAGTACAAAGTCGCATTTCAATAAGAAAACGAGCAATGAACACAATCCACTTTTAGTTCCCCACGCACTCGCTAGGGGCGCTGCTAGTAGATGTATGAGTCAAACCCAAACCAAATCTTATTAATAGTAAACCGTTAAAACTCGTAATAGGCCCTCTGAAGCTTCTCTCAGTGATGAGAAGGCTTAGGTTTACAAAAGTACCAATGGAAAACCCCTTTGGTACTTTTGGGAACATTTGCTTTAGAAGTCTGAAGGTACATCTAGTCGACAGTATTAAAATTTTATCAAATGCATACGAGTACAAATAATTGTAATGAATTTCTGATTTACTTCTAGGGTTTCCCAAACTTTGCGCCCATAAATGAATAAATTATTGTGTTTCTCAAACCTGCAATTTAGATGTGAGACCGGACAGGACCCGTTCGTAATTGCAAGGCATAACTAGCAATTAAAAATGGGTTTAACAACCTGCTTATAGTAAGCAACTGGATAAAATAAACCTGATCTTTATAAGAATTTTTATGTTACAAGTTGTGTTGCATATTTTAGTGCCATGTAGGCTTATATTGTAGTAACCCTTATATATAAAGCTACTAATAATATAAAGCTGAAGAGTTTGTTTTTTGATTGTTTGTTTGAACGCGCTAATCTCAGGAACTACTGGACTGATTTGATAAATTCTTAATAGTGTAAGATACTCCATTTATCGTGGAAGGCTATCAAGCTTTTCGTCACAAAATCCCAGTGATGCGTTTTAAGCAATTTAATGTAATAAGTTGTTACTGTGGAGAAAAAGAGTATTTAAGTGGGACTCGTGCCCCACCGTATATCAGAGATGGCTTAACGTCCACTATGATGAAAGGGTTGCAGTGACCACTTAACATAACTGGCGGTCAGTATGCCCGTTTGCATTATCAATTAAGTTAAGAAATACAGCAACAATATTTGTATTGCTAAAAACCGAAGCGAAAAGCAGAACAATCGACATCGATTAATTCCTTCTAATCAATGCGCCCTAGAGAAGCCGTTGTACGATTATGGGTTAATTCGGACCAACGATCCCCAAGTCTAGACATCTGAATGTGGTCTAGTAATAGAATCGTATGCATCAATTGGAATCGATTATAGGGTTGATCCTCGTCAGTCGGATGTGTCTCGGAGATCAACTGAGCAAATCGTTAGATTGCGCGGGCGCTTTACGAAACCGAATCTGGGATCGCGATGACGTTCGTTCAACGGTGCATTAGTGATAGGATAGAGGTATAGCAGGAGAAATTCTGACTTTTTTTTATTAATAAACAACGCCACAGGCTCACAGCCCCACACTAGGTTTCCCTGTGTCGTGGGTGCCATGGACACACACAAGGACAATTAAACAAACACCCAGGAACAGAAATCTAAATTCATCATTTAAATTCCTGCCTCGGGAATAGAACCCAGGACCCTTCGGATACGGTGAAGAATAATGCGTATCATGCAATATCTAATTGATGTATTCATACTTCAACAAATAATGTTAAAGCAACTGATGTGAACTAATACCTATGTAAGTTTTGTCATTGATAGATGTCTTTAAACTTCTGTTTAAAGATAGAAATTATTTTTTACTGTTGAATTCGTTTTAAAAGCGTGGTACATTTTAAACTGTTAATTATAATAATTTATATACATAGTTACTGGCTTCATATAAAACAAATTATCAATTTTATGATTATAGAAAGTTGATCAGAAACTTGATACGTCATTTAGCTACATCACGCAGAGGAACGTTTAAAACTTGTCGCTACCAGGTACATCATAGAAGCTATTAAGCATACAAATAGTTGTTCTTAATCGTAAATATTGGTGACAACAAGTAAATTGCCAACTCTTTCCCAACCAGAGAGTCTTTGAAAGTGCACGTTTGCTTGGCAAAAGTTCAATGATAAACTCTAATGATTAAACGTTTAGTACGAGTAATATCTACTCGTACTGTACAAAAAGTTACATATCTCTGGCGATAAACGTTGTTTTGGTATATTCACCAAAACAACGTTATAACGTAAGGAATTATAAACGAGTATGTATGTAGGTACATCTGCTGGTACGGGTGGGGACCCGGAGTAGGAGTCATTTAATTTAATTGAGAAAAAAATTATTTGACGGCCCGCGTAGTGTAGTAGTTACCACGCCAGTCCCGGGTTCGATCCCCGGCGAAGCAAATATTTAAATGTTATATTTGGATTTCTGTTCTCAGTCTGTGTCCATGGCACTCACGACACAGAGAATACTAGTGTGGGGCTGTGAGTCTGAAGCTTTATTATTATTATTTAATTGAGAAAAACTTCGGCGTACCTACTGCAACTTCACTCTGTTCTAATACGGATGGATGAACATACAGGCCTATATTCTAAATACTGAGCGTCCGACAGCGTTTAATACTGCAAACAACAAACAATAAATTTTGCAAATAAAATAGTTTGACTGTGATTAACAATTAAAAACTTATTAATATAAAATAATAGTCCTACAAAAAAATTGCTGAGAAATTTTACTCAGATTGTTCTTGTGACTTGCGACATTGCAAATTTTTGCATAATTATTCTACATGACTGTGTAGGTATTAATGTAGGTATAAAGAACGTTAATAAATTTAACAATTTTACGTTTTATCGAGCGTGGTTAAACAAGTCCTTTAATATAGGTAGTTGTTTAATTAATTTGCTGTATAACGAATACGTCTGATGGGTGGTCTATGACAACTTTATTTAATCAGCTTGCTGATACTAATTACCTGTCAGTAGTTTAGAATTGAGCTGCTAATAATCTGACATAGGAAAGACTGGCTTTTGCTGCGGACTTTGCTGGTTATCAATGTTGTTACGTTGTTGTAAGTAAATATTTTTGTAATTGAATAGTTAATAGAAACTGAATAGATTTTTTGTTAAGAGATTAAAATGTTATAATAATATGTAACTAATTAATATGTAATTAAACTAATAATTAAATTTTGTTTAAAATGTAACAATGCACATGAAATATGAGTCAACATCACTTTGTTCTGAAGAATTGACAAGGTTTTGTTTAGTTTTGATACGCAGTGATAGAGTTCTTGAATTTTTCGTGTAATAGAAAGCTTTTAAATATATTTCACTCAGTGTGTTATAGCCTCGATTGAATAGTGTATAGTTTGAGCGTTGGTTTTTCAAATAATAGCGTACTGGTGCCAGTAGTGCACGGGAGCGCGACGCGATACGCGCATTTCTAGTTGCATAACCAACATTTTCGACGAAGGAAAATTATTTTCGTAACCGGAAAATATTTTTTTTACAACTAGCCATTTTATACGTTTGTGAATATAGTTCGTGGCGCGAAGTGAGATTCAAAGTTCGTGTTTTCGCGTTCATAACATAATCGAAACTCTTTATGAAAAACTACTTTGGTAGAGAATTTTTCATTCGTATAGAATATAAAAAAATTTTGAGTAAATTTATATTAAATTTTAATATGAATTTTAAATACCCTTTAAAATCGTGGTAGGTATCAGAAAAACTCAATTCAGATAATTAAAACATAACAAAAATTTATTTAAATTGGATAGAACTATCCACTAGAAAACATAACATTAGAATAAGCGCTTACCAACAAAAATATCATTCAACAATTTTCAGATATTCAAGTATAACTTTCATTTAAATGCCTTTAAGAACATTAACCTAAAATTACATTTATAAAAATTATACTAATGTCTATTTAAGTTGTGTACAGGTATCTCTACAACAAATTGTGTCCTATAATAACATTTTTAATACGTCATGAATTAACTGAAAAGTATGAGTTATATTACGCATTGTTGCTATAACTTGTCAGTGTAAATTATTATTGCAGATTGCGCAGGCACACTATTTTACACACACGTTACATCTGTACTATATTTCTACGTGATAATAAATACAAGTAAAATACAATATAAATAATAACAATACCAATAAATAGTTACAATACAATAATATGTTTCCAAAAATTATGAAAGCTCTCAAAACTCTTTTATTTCCCAATGGGTTTAAAACTTTTCCTTAACATATTTTATTCCCAACAAATATCGTTTGAGACTATTTCTGCGATACATCGGTAAGTGAAATATTTATTGTCGTTGTATATTTTTGTTGTTATTCTGTTCCGTTTTCTATTTTGCAACCCTGTATATGAAATTTGAATGAGCTGGCATTGCTTAAAACAACGTCATTAAGATTTATGTGAAGTTTCCTTTTTGAGATAGTTATATCAGCAAATTTTGAAGTTAACGAAATTTTCCATTTATATTAGATAACTAAAACAAACAGAACACAGCAAGTACGTGTAAATAGCAGATTATAAATTCGCACTTTTTTGCGTAGACTTGAAAATTAAAATTCAGTTCAGTCTGGGATAAGTTCTGCATTATTAAAAAAACTATTCTACATAAGCAAATCAAATTAAACATCGTCGAAGTTTTTATTTTTGTTTTACAACTTTTTTAAATTATTTATCTACGTTTGAAGTATAAACAGAAATTATATAAACAACACACCTCTATGTTAAAGCATTCGTAGGTGGGCGCCTACGAGCAAGTAGCTTGATTTCCGTTAAAAATCTTTTGTTGCCAACAATTACAATACGAAGTGCTAAATAACGTTTTGAAGTTTCTTAGACAATCCGTTAATTTAGGCGCTGACTAATAAGTGTTTACGAGTCATATAAAATGCATTGTCATTGCAACTCAAGTTTTTTGTTAATACTCGTATTTAAACGCTTTTAGTTTCGTAGAAGTATGAAAATGACGTGATATTTTAATGTATTATAGAATCTCGAATCGTAGATATAGCCTATTTTTTATGGCTTACTTCTGGCCACGGGTCTATCTTCACAACCAGGGTAGGCTTTGATGATGCCCTCTTTCGTAATTACCTCTTGTATCTGATAAGAAAGTACGTACTATAATGATAGCTATATCATCCTGATTTGAGTTTACCTTGCGCGTCTAGTACCTACTGAAGTTGTAGAAATGTAATTCCGAAATCACATAAAAAAAGTTCTTAAAACGTGGTAAACGTTTTTTCCGACAGTGCAATAATAATCAGCAAGCGGATCTGCTCACATAATTTGTTTAAAAGAAAACAGGAAAGCGAGCCGGAATAATAAACTACGACAGGAATTTGTGAAATTTGCACGAGAATTTAAATTTTATAAGCACTCCCGCTGCCAAGTAATCCTAGCTGTTGTAAACAGAAGTGTACTGAATGAATGTATTGGATGGATGTAGGTGTCTGGGCATTTTTATTGCTGTTCAATATCTTTTCTCAATTAGCTACTAGTATTTGTCTAATCTCAATTAGGTACATTTACCGGAACTTTATTTATTTTCATTCGTTAAGCGGCAATTTGTTATCTGCTTGTTCTATCCCGATAAATTTTATAGCGTTTTACAATTTTTTACCAGTATACAATAGTTACTATGCTCTTTACATACTTTAGTAGAATAAAAAGGTTATTCTTACAATAACGTATTTGTATGTATTATTACATCAACGTAATGTAAGGAAGTGACAAAAAGTTGTAGCTGTAGGTAGACTTTTGTTAAAAATATTTATTTTGAAATATGAAACGGAATATGAAATGTTAAAAATCCATTATTGCTCTGATTGTAAGCACGGCCTTAAGGATGTTAGATAAGGTCATAATGTAAGCTTTCCAATTGCGGACTGATGGACTTGACGTGTCTTCTGAGATCATTATGGGCCTACAAATTTGCTCACGAAGTTTTCTTTTAGATAATATTGAGTATACAAAAATTCAAGTACTAGCCTATCACTGCTCTACTGTATTTTATTTTAAATAGAACCCCTTTAGAATATTGAAAACTCCATCAGGGGCCGTGGGGAATAAAGATTTATAAGAGCGTAAAGCTAATGCCCTTAAAACTTTGGCATATCCAGTTTAACTGATGATACAAGCCAATTATACAAAATGGTCTTAACGTCATTTTGAGCGATTAAGCAAGTTGTACCCACTAACTGGATCGTTGGAGATCTGAGCCCTCGCGAACTCCTGAAGACAAATGTGATTTTAACGATGTAACAACGTTACTCTAAATGTAATTTTGTACACTTTGTACCGTTGTTGCTTGTATGTTATTTCGTAGAATCCTTTCAAGTACGACGTAGTTTAAGTACTTGTTCAAAGAGAGGAGGAAAACGACAAGCAATTGTTTTTAAATGAAAATTATAATTAAGACTGTAAAAAGTCCTTTCCAACGCGTTTGAAGATGCAGCATCGACTACCACCGAATAGTCTATTGTATTAATAATATGTACACCTATTCAACTAAAGCATACTTCGCAAAGAAACTAGAACATAGAGGAAATGTAAGATTATCAAATCGGCTATTGAGTCGTTTCAAGCATTGCCGGGTATTTCCGAAACGACTTTAATCGGTAAATGGGAAAATCGTGATCAGTAGCTTAACACCAAGTAATTGTTGAGTATGCAAATACGTTTAATTCCTCGGAACTGAATAAAAGCTGTTCCATGTTCAGTACTAGCTACACGGCGACGCTGAAGCAAGTACTTAACTCGACTTGAATAAATTTTCGTAGCGACTAACTTCAAACGTTCCGGTAACGTGAAACTCGGTTCCATTAGGACCTTGTGTGGTCGCTTTTCACTTTATGGATCTAATTCACTTTTACGTTAAAATCTTATTTCTATAGCAAATGCGTCCTATTAAGTATCTAGTAATAAAAGCTTCTATCAAATTGTTGATTTTGTTCGAGAAATATTATCTGTTTTATGTGTTAGGTACATTATTCCTAATGTAATTTTTTTTTATGTAAGTAACATGACTTGATTGCTTGTGATACGGAAGATATAAAGGACACTGTATTCCCAGTCATATTTTACCTTAGTCCGTGTACTCGTACTCGTAGTTTTAAAGCTGTGATGGGCGTATGATTATAATGATGGTAAAATAATTAGCATTTAATCTATACTAATGATAGAGCTGAAGAGTTTGTTTGTTTGAACGCACTAATCGCAGGAACTACTGGACCGATTTGAAAAATTATTTTACTGTAAGATAGTCCATTTATCTGGGAAGACTATAGGCTATCAAGCATTACGTTGCAATTCTTAACCCGGGTGAAATCAAAGAGGCACAACTAGTTCTCAATAAATAGGCATGCCTATAATAAAGTTACAGTTAATCACATTATTCATTCTGTTTTATAACTAAAGTTTTTGTAGAGGTAGTACTTAAATTATTGCAGTTCTTTGCTATATTATTGTTAAGTGAAATTATATTATTGTATTAAGGATATTATTGTTAGGTATTAAGTTAAATGATAGCTATAAATTACGACTATGACTCATACCCTTTAGTCAGAGTCACATACTAATTAGATGTGCCTATGCTAATGCCTAGACTAATGACTAAATTGGTATAATAATGTTACAACACCTTATTCCTTACATTAAGCTTATCAAAACCATTGTATAAGGATCGTTTTCTGAGAACTTTGTTCATTATTTCACCAGTGTCATTCTTGACACTGCGTCGAGTTAATTTTTCGTAAAGTCTTCATTAGGCGACAGCCATAAAAAGTTTACAAGTAGTGATCAACAAATTTGGGTTACTGCGACTTTCATTAAAGCTTTTAATTATTAAGCTAGGGTTGGACTGCGTTGGTAGATTGGTAAAGTACAGTTTTGTATGCCTACTAATTAATTAATTAATTTTAAAAACAATATTTAAAACAAAAATACTTCGAAAATTACAATATTCGGGGTCTACACACAACGGCAATTGTCGTTTGTATTGTAACAATGGAAAGACTTCATGTCTAGTGGCATTTTAATGGCATTCAGTTTACATTTAGTGGCAATAACAAAATTGCAAATTTGTACAGTGAATATTGCATTTTTAACGAAAAATAAATTTATAAAATTTTCGAGTTTAGCCTTTACAACGAATTTTTATTTTTGTCAGCCCTAATTTAGTTTTTAGATTACCTAGGCACTCTAGATGTTTTTATTTCGACGTTTCGCCATTCGTCATGGCTGTACTTCTTTGAAATTTATTAAGTAGTAAGTGAACTAGATTTGACGCCCACAAATCTAAAGTTCTGCACACTTTCCTTGAACATTTGAACGAATGAAAATTCATTATTTAGTTAATGTAGCTCAATAAATCTTTGCACTCGGATTTTAGTCATGAACTTTTGAATACTTTGTACGGTTTGGATAACCTTGAATACCTAGATAGTAGTCGATGCGGTGATAGCGCCGCCGGTAGCATGGAACGTAACCTATCTTGAAAGTTAAGCAACCCTGGGAGCGGTCGGTACCTGCATGATGCATGACCATCGATAATCTATCAGCCATCATTATACCCCATGCTTTCTACGTGATTGTGCGTAGACCCCCATGCCCAGTAATGCGCCAATATACTAAATTAATCACTGCATCAAATCCGTCGTTTTGATATTAAGGGCAGCCTACATTGTACCTGGCTATATGATTAACATGCAATTTATTTATTTATTTATTAAATTAGTACGGGTTAACTAATTACACTAATTAATATTTACTACATTACAATTAAAATTAATTACTTAACAAACACAATTTAATTGCATATCCAAAATATCGTACGAAAATTCAAGTGTCAAACAATTAGATGCCATTAGATGTGTGATGTGAATTGATGTTTTTTTTTAAATAACGCTTCACACTCACAGCCCCACACTAGAATTCCCTGTGTCGTGGGTGCCA
>DWQK01001009.1:0-17295 GCA_018231225.1 Noctuana stator
AAATTCAAGTCGTATTTTATCTTAAATCAAATGTACTGTTAACGAGTACCCTTTGCTACCCACCTGTCATTTGGCTCATCATGGCTATCTATGATGAGCCAAATGTTATAGTAGCGCATCGTTCCTTCCTATTTTAGTAGCATATGCAGAGAAACTTCCAGCATTTTTGTAATAGGTCTAGCATTCACGGGTTCTCGCTCTATAATCTCTACAATTAAGTAATATAAAAACCAAAGGGACATTTTGTAAACAAAATTATTTTTTTGTTTACAGACTGGTTTAATGGGTATGGTTGTCAAGAGAGCAAACAGCATCCGTTCTACAGAACATCAGCTAGCGAATACGGATGGTATCCACCAGGTAAATAAATACCTATCTACCTAGGATTAAATAGTAAAGATTGCCATTCATTATAATATTATAAATTTTGAAATACAATTTATTTAAAAGAGGGCTCTAAACAATATCCACTAGATATTTATTTCAATTTTTATTTCATTTGTAATAAATAACTAGCAAAATCGATGGCGTCATAGTTCTTATTGTTCAAATAAAATTTATGAAAGAGGTGCGTTTTGACAACTCAAAAAGTATCATAGGAAATGGACTAGCTAGTCATCTGCCGTATTCCAGTAGGCCACTCGAATTGTCCTCGGTTGAATGCCATGCGGAACTGAAATTCGATGTCGGTGTAAACTGTTTTTGTGCGTGTCAATGGTGACCAGTGTGGGGATATGAGTTATTAATAATTTATTTATTTACCAATGAATGAATAGTAATAAAATATGAGCACGGTTAATATTATGGTTACGTTTAGGTTTTTTTAACATTTATGTTTTTGAATTAAGTTACATGAAATCCTTTAAGTTATTTTTTTGGAAAGTTAATTAAAACCTTCGATTGCATAATACAGGCCTTGCATTTAATAGATGGCAAAATTTGTGTCTTCTAGGTTATCATTCGGCACCGACAGTGTATTTTCCGAAGAACCAACGTTTTTCAAACCATTTGGCCCTGTCGGGCATGTACCGAAACTATTCTCTCAACACTGCAATGGATCCAGGCCCGCCTAAATAAACAGTCCAAGACCTCTTGCTTGAATTTTCTTTTTTAAAACAAGTTTTTATTTATTTTTTTAAGCGCAAAGGTAGTTCTAAGCTGGAAATAATAAACCCTGATTAAGTTGAATTATTATGAAATGTGTTCATATTTTTTTTACATTTTATGATAGTAAATAAACGAATAATTATAGAATTAGTTGTTTCATTACCTAAGCACTGTAATATACACCAAACCTTTTGGTAACCTATGTAGGTAGATGTAAGTAGGAGCGACGATTGAAGCCGGTTTGTATTTCTTTTCACTTCACTTCTCTTCTATTCTTTCATTTCACTTTAGGACTTTCATGTAATATTAGTTTTTTATTTATTGCTTAATTTAATACAACTGAAGACCAAATTATAATACGACTGTAACTATTCATAGGTACCTACCTACCTAAGTGCTTATACTGTATTCTATACAGAAATAATAATAATATAATATAATATTTTATACAGAATAAAGTTATGAACAAAAATACATATACACAATAAAGCTACCGACAGGGTTTAACAACAGATGGCTTCCGACTTACAGTCACGCCTTTTCTTACCCTACTCCCAAAGGTTGAACATTTCCACATTTGACCAGCGGGTTCATGGCTTAAATCCTTCTTATATTTGAGAGAAGACACGTGCCCAACAGCGGGACTGTGATGGGTTGACGATGATGAAGAATACAACAGTTGGTATATTTCCAGGTATCCACTCCGTACCTTCGGTGTTCTTTCCTGCAGGACAGACCTTCACTAACCGACTGGCAGCTGCGGGCATGTACCGCAACTACAGCCTCAACACGGGCATGGATCCTGCAGGCTACCCCTAACATTTATAGACACACTCTTTTTGTAGATAATATCCTTCACTGAATTGTTATGTCTCATTATTTTGAGTTTTAGAAAAGATGTTATTGTGTTTGAATTAAATTAAATCCAAGTATTGTTGCATGTGTTTGTATTTCTACTATAAGACTAAGAACTACTATAGAATTTTTTCAATAGATATAAGTATACCTATTCGGATTATTTTCAAGACAATTTGTAATTGCAACGGTGAACACTTTTTGTCGTTCGTCTGCATAAAATAGCTATTGGTACGTACTTATGTAAAACATGTTTATGGAAAGGATAAATAAAAACAAAAATTTATTATCGACTTACCAAAAGAGGTATTTATTTAATATAATATAGATTAACATGCATTCAAATTCCTTTAAATATTATATTCGAACAAAGACATGGATGTCACAGAGTTGTTGTGAAATAACGATATTTTATGTTCTCGAACATAAATTGAAACATTCAAAGGAATAAATTATATTTAATAAGGCCTAAAAGAAAAGAAATATATTTTTAAATAATTATTTTTAAAAAATCAATAAAAATTTCTATACATTATTTCACACCTAATTGATACATGCCATGTCCATTATATAAATAATACAGAAAGTTTCATCGCAATAATGTGGTCGAATGTCACGATTTTATTAAAATTATTTATAAAGATTTTATAACATTACCATAATATTGGTTAAGAATTAAACTATATTACCGGTATAAGCAAAAAGCGAAGGATATAATTTTAGCAAAATTAATTGCGTCAAAATTGCTCAAAATATATTTTTTATATGATATACTGAAGTAGAAAAGAACCAATGAACATAACAATATCGTTAATATTTATAAATCAATTTGTTATTGTTGTTTACTATAGCAAGAAAACAAATAGGTACAAAAAAGGTTCGCATTTCATGATCTCTATTATTGCGATGACACTAGCCAGTATTCTCACACGATTATATATTGTATATTTAATTAACTTGTTTATTTAGCAACAACAACAACAGCATTATAATTATTAGTGTTTATACTATATTTTTATCTTAGTTATATTATATTATGAAATGTGGAACAATTGTTACACAAAAATCTGAATCAACGCCTAAACTTAAACCGCTTAATAATAACAAATAACATAGGTACTTTTAAATATTCTCTACGGAAATTTGACAACTATAGTCGTCTAATTGCGCATTTATACATTAAGACCTAAAGTTTTCGTGTCAAAATCTAGCTACTAGTGCGTGTATAATATAATCTAACCACAACATTGTCTGATCTCGTAGACTTCGCCAAGGCCCAACAACCGAGAGCTACGATAATTATATCAGTTGTAATGTAATCTAATGAAACGGCCAAGGCAAATGAAGTTAAGTACCTACTAACTTATTAAAATTTTATCAATCTTTACTTTACTGATTTTGACTTAAGGCTTCATGTACACATTAATTTCGTTGTCGAATGTATTTATTTATTTATAAGTGGAATACTAATAAGTAACAAATTATACTAAAATAATTTATTGCTATCTCCTGCGTTTAACTATTTATAGAGTAAGACATTTCTATCATAATTAGATAAAGAATAATGTATCGTTATACAAAGTCGTAAGCATAGCTTAAAAATTGAAAATCTTTCAAACTGCACAAAAACCGCAATGCAATATTGATAACATAGACTTTTTGATAAATAATAGGACACACCGTAATATCACACTTTGAAACTACAGTCACTCCTGAAGTTCACGCTTATGAAGATGAAACAAACAGCTCTAGCATATTATAATATATAATGATTAATTTATGACATGTATGATACGAGTACATATCTATTACAATAGGACGAGTTATACGGGGTGTGAATAATTGTTCAACATGAAATGAAACTCTAGCAAAAGAATAACATGATTAGAATATGTTATGACGAATACACACAGTTGTAACAGTACTTAGATCTACAATATTTAACTAGTAATAATAAGATATAAATTGTGGAGTAACATTTGCTTTCAACAATATTGTCTTAAGTAGCTTTATCTAATATGCCTTCAACTTCACGATCCAAGCTTTTACGTTTAATTTCATCGTAACCACTTTTTTATGAATTTAAGAATAAAAAATTATTTTTCTGCATTCTCATAGGTAACTGTTATGATCTCATTCACATAATCCTAATGCAAAATTAGTATGTGATTGTTCTTTTAGGGATTTATATTTAAAATACACGCTTTATGCTTATGTTATATATTTCACTAATACGATTTCCAAACTTCATGCGTCATAAAATGAAAACGGTAACGTACAAATATTTGAATCAAATCAAATTTTAAGTACACAAACGTGTAAAGTATAGATTGTCGATATACTTCAATGAGATAGATACCAATATGTTTCAAACGTTAGCAACAATCACGAATAAGAAAATAATAACTAAATAAATTAACATATACTATTAACTTACTAAGCTAACATTGTTAATTTTACTTACAAAATAAAGAAGTCGTAAATATAACCTTTAACAAAAGAGAACGCTTATGATAACTTTTTAGATTCTAATTATTGCCCAATCATTCGTCCTTCTAAAGTTCATTAGTTCTCAACGGAAGCAACATTAATAACGTTATTTAGTGAAGTTTCTGTGAAGTGAAATCACTCCTCTACAAAGGAGCCGTGCAGGCAGAAGAGTTAAGAGCTGCAGTTAGACAGTGACAGAATTTCTACTGCCCTAACAAACGGGTTCGATCACAATGTAGCTCAGTTGATTCGTATTTTTCACATTTTATAACAAACTTATGGTAAAAAATCTATATTTATTTTACATTTAAAACTATTTTAACTGTTTTGTATCTAGCTTTCTTTAAATACCAGTCGCTTTAACAATATATTAACCGTCGAAGAAGTTAATGCGAATTGTACAAAATGATCTATCAAATTCCTTAGGTGTCGGTAAATGACGCCGAGGAAAATCTACTTATTTCAGTAATACTATTAGGTATATAAATGTCCCAGGTAGTAAGAAAATTAATAAATAAACATAACTAGAGTGATAGTAGTGGATATAAAATATTATTTGTTTATAATTTGAATACGGAGAAATACATATTAGCGATACGAAATATTTGTAAACTTATTTAAATGAACTACAGGAGCATAACGTGATCTTGTTTTTCGACGACCTATAATTGTGACGTACTTCACAAAATAAAAATAATAGTTCAGGTTTACAAAAGAATGTAAATTATACGCGCCGTCGCAAAGTAGCTTTTCTTTGACCTGTCCGTCGAAATGTAAAGGAAAGTTATTCATGTCGCGGCGGCGGCCAAGAAACGTTGCACCCTTTTAGTACGAAAACAAATGTAGCATTTCCAAACACTGTTGAAAAGAAACAATATCTGACCACTACCAATACCAATTACCATCAATTTTCTTCATCACGTCACAACAATCAGCCAATCGCAATTGTGTCGTATATGCCCCTATGGGTTTATACGAGCTACACGTCAAAAAACTGACAGGCACTTAACCCTACTTGTCTCTTTGTTTCGTGGTTCTTTCAGTGGGAAATTTTCTCGATATGGGAGTGGATTAAGGGGGTTTCAAGAATTGCGAAATTTTAAAATTAATCTGGTATTCGAGTTATGAACGGGTAAAGGGACAGTGAAGGTTACGAAATAAGAAGCTGGCTATCGTGGTTACATGTCGCCGAAGATACCGGCGAAGGTCTTGCGGAGGTTCTTCATGGTGTCCTCAGCGTCCTCGGTGAGAGCGGCGCTGAGCGAGCCCTGGCGTGCAAAACCGCCGCGTGAAGGCGTCGGCGCTGGACCCGCTGCCGCTCCCGCGCCCGCACTCGCTCCCGCACCTGCACTAACTGCGCTGCCCGCGCTCGGAGCCGCCGATGTTGACGACACCGTCGATGATTGCGATGCTATTTAATAATATTCAAATATTTTTAGAATATGAACTCCCAATGAACAATGTGACTCCCGAAAAGGTACCTATTATAATATATTTTATTTGATTAAAATGATCTTAAATGTTAGGTTAATCTTTCGAATGACTCGAGGTTTTTCGAAAATCTAGGTTTTGACCAAGATCAGAAGAAAGACAGAATTATTTCGTAACGTTAACATATCCTGAAAAAATCCAACATTTAGATACGTATTTCTGGTAGCTACCTTGCGAATCCCGTCGAGCCAGCGGCGGCGGTGGCGGTTGCGTGGGCTCGGCCGGTATGGGCGGCAGCGGGCGGTCGATGCTGGCGGCGGCGGAAAGCGGCGCGGGCGGCGGCACGGCTGGCGGTCCGCTCCCCGGGCCGCTCCCTACAACGCCGCCGCCCGGCAAAGCGCGCTCTCGCTCCTCAGGCGACGCCGCGCCGCTGCCCGACACTGAGCTGCGAGACGTCGTCTTTGTTATACCCGGACGACACACCGACTGCAAAAACAGAAACAATTTTAAGCACAAATATTTACTTTTCACAAAGGTGTCGAATTAAAAGTAACTCATAGATAGATAGATAAATCGCCCCTAAGATTTACCTGCATACGTTGCAGCACGAGATCAGCAAGATGACGGCGGTCCTCCTCCTGTGAGTCTCCCATGAAGGAGGTAGCGGAGTCGTTTAGCTCGATGATGTGCTCGCGACCATCCTTGCCCACTACCAGCTCGAGAGCGCATACTTCTAAGCCACCGAAGATCTCGCTCACCTGTAAATAAAATGTTAATTTTAACATTAAATTTGATCGTCTGACTGCAATAATTCCAAAAATCAAATAGGTATTATTTCGCAAATTGAAATACAAAGTAGGCAGAGTCTCTAATAAAATAATCCGTCTTTACAATAAATACAATTAATGTTTTACAACATTTAAGCAATAATTAAAATTGATGCTACTAAAATTGTTGTTCTTTCAACTAAACCATCGGGGCACGACTTCAAAATAAATTACTGAAATCTGTAACAAATTATATTATTTCTTACTTCTTGATTGCAATTCAGTTTTAGTTTTTTCTTAAAATGATTTTGTGTATTACACATTACCTCATCAATCCACATCTTGTATCTGTCGTTCATGCCTATTGCTTCAAGCATAGCAGATCCCTGATTCGTCTTCCAATTCCCGGAGATGGACTTGCGCCTGAAATGTTACCCAAAGGAACTTAAATATAACTCTTAGGTAAGTTATCGTAAGTTACTTTCTTCCTATAATATATAACTCTTATAAAAATTTAATTAAAGAGTTCTAATACAGCCTTGACATTATATACTACATTCAAGCCAATAGACTCCCAAGAATATTATAGTGCCTTAGGAAATTTATAGGAATAACTTCCAAACTTACGTAAACGGATTTTATACACAGGCGTCATACCAAATAAATAAGTTTTTTTACACATAATATGCAAAGCAAACATTGAATCCGGAAAATTCAATTTTGTAGAAAATATTATTATTAAAAATGTTGCCAGCCTCCATGCTTTCAAAAATTTTAAAGCCTTTGCGGCTTAAACATGCCTATTGTTAGGCAACGAGAAAAGTTTTTAAATCGTTAATAGTGTAAAATTATATGGCTGTCACAAAATAGAGTTTGAGTTGGTTAGTTTAAAAAAATGTTTATAAGTATTATTGATATTTAATAAATAAGTTACCAAGCATAATAATTATATATTAGGATGCCTAGTGTTAAGTGATCACAACAGCCTAAATCCTCTAATCTCGTTTAAGCAATTTAGATAAGATAGATTTATAGATAGATAGATCGACCGAATTCCTAAGGGACTAAAACGGCCGTCTCAAATTTAAAGACTGCCAACATACTCGTAAATGGCAGGTAAGAAGATGTTAAAACCTATCCGTCCGATACACAACAATATTTAAAAAGCCTCATGGTAGAAAGCGGTTTGGTGCAACTCCTTGTTTAATTTGGTCGAATTAATTACAGAACTTTAAATAACTTACATGAACGCCTTATAGTTTGTGCCGATTTTTTGTATATGGATGTCGTATTTAGCATCAATGTAGGGCTCAACAGTGCAATAAGTGCCCAACATGGCGACCACTCCAGCAATGTCCTAGAATAAAAGCAAGTACTTTATAACTCAAAATGTACCTAAGTAATGAAATTAAAATCTAACGACTATCTTAAATTATTATGTAGATGTAACTGGCTGTATTAAAAAATTATATTTTAATTAATAAGTTTTGTATTACAAAAATACTGTATAAATACTAATCTATTGTCTATACTATAGGTACTATACAAATACTCGCATGAATCTTATTAAAATTTGTGTTTTTATGAAAATTCTATTACAAATTTAACCAGAGATAGGCAATATTAATATCACCGAAAATATTACGTACCTACGAGTAATAAAAATCACTAGCCTTTGCATGATTCGAACGATCAGAGATTAATTTCTATAGGTGGATATTATGGTACAGTCATCGTGTTACTCAAAGCAATAAAGAAAATAATTGCCTTCATTCTATTAACATGTCAAATGCCTAAAATTGTTGATTGATTTTTCAAGGGAAAAAAGCTTAAAGTATTTTATTTGGTAACCGATTACGTAATAATATGTAACTATAAGTCTTAATATGAAAAATGTTATTGTTAGTATTGTTCCATTTACGAAAAGCTTCTCCCAAAATACATACTCGACAGGAAAGGAAAATGGTAAATCCGGCTTATACGCGTCTAACAAAAGTCATACATGAAAGTCTCTCATCCATAAATATTTTATACTTTTACATTTAAGTACACGATAAAATAAAATATACATAATATTTTACCCTTACCATACCTATTAGTTATATTACGAATTGGTATGCATAATAGGTATATCAGAGACTATCAGCATTATATTATTATTATTATGAACCAAAAACATCGCAAATAATCTTGCCTCATTTCATGTGATTATTTTAATACATTAATTTGTAATATTTGTATTTCAGAGAGTGCGCAAACTCAAATATTGGAAATATATTCTTAATTAACCATCTTGAGTTGGTCAGTATTTTTTACACAATTCTTTGAGTTTTTTGTATCGTTTTCCTACAGAGCATTAAGTAACAAAATTTATTACACGAATAAATCATAGGGAAATTACTCAAGTACTTGACACTAATAGACTTAATTTGAATAGTTTTCACATGAAAGGAATGCGCGCCAAGCCTTTTCAAGCGCCAAAATGATTCACTAAGTAAAATAATTTTCGTGACTCTGTTGCAAAGTAAGGAGGAAAACTGTGTTATTGCCTTATTACCAAATCCGTTTATAAAAGAATGGTTATACCTGGAAATCTGCCAAGGAGTCCACTTTCACCTTGGCCACGCCGCTGTGAGCGTGACCGATCTTGATCACCACCGGGAACTTAGGCGCAGATACCTACAACAAATAACAGCTTTCTATTAGGTATAATTATCTTGAGTTTATAATGAAATTTCATACTTAAAAAAAATAAGAAATAGTTTATTAAAGACTTAAAGGTATTTTGAATCTACTCGTATTTGCCAATTATACTATAGAAATAATAAATT
This sequence comes from Noctuana stator, assembly GCA_018231225.1. Taxonomy (NCBI): domain Eukaryota; kingdom Metazoa; phylum Arthropoda; class Insecta; order Lepidoptera; family Hesperiidae; genus Noctuana; species Noctuana stator. Next base: position 9,482 of record DWQK01001009.1, read on the forward strand.
CTTAAACGACATCAAAAAGATTCTCTCTCGTCTCTAGATTCTAAAGACTATTTTAACACATATTACGTAAAATTGAATAATTTCAGGGAGTAGGTACTATGAAAATAGATAAAGCTTATCGATAAGATTGTGCACAGTACGTGTTATCGTGATTGTTAATCTATAATAGGCTATAAAACACGTCTTTCTAGATAACAGAACAACAATATACTTAACGAAGTGTTGCAAATATCAATTTCGCCTAGAAATGACTAAGCTGAGAATATTTCATTCATCCTTCATTCCAAAGTGCATTACAAAACCTTTTTGGTGAAAATTATAGTTATATTTTATGTGTCACATATTTTTATGTTGATTTACATTCTCAAGATAGATCTTAGTTTCGTTATGCATATTTACGGGCCTAATTTTTCCAGCCAACGCCGCGTCGATTATTATGTTAATTCCAATGATTTTTAAACAACAATATTTAGTGATCGCCAACTTAAATGATTCTTCATGGTACATAATAAATTAGTTAAATAATTAGTTTAGTTTTGTCTGATACCGCTCCGAGTCTACTTCATAGAAGCCAATGTACCTACGTTATTAGTTAAATTTTATTATAATTAAGATAATGTATTATAAAAACTTGAACCTGATACCTACTATTGAATAGAACCTGATCACATTATTTGAGTAAATCAACTACCTACCAAAGAATTTATCATTTAATATATTCGAAACACGGATAACATTTTATGCAGCTTGACAGTCACTTAAGTGCCAACAGAAATAAAGTTGCAATCAAATTGAGTCGACAGACGAGCAGAAAGTGAAGTGGCAATTTCAATGGAATAAAATGTATTTTTTTATGCGAGCAACGCTTAGGTACATAAATCCGTGATTCAATAATATGTATTGGCAACGTGTGTTGCGTACGTAGACGGATTTTTGATCAAATTATCCCGATCATTTCATAAAAAGAAAAGTTTGCCTTGTTACGATGCTGCCTATCGTATTTAGAAATCATTACGAATGGTTCACACAATTTATATGATCTATTATAGTAATGTATACGATAAACACACCTATTCCAAAGAAAGAAAATTTGACGAGGGTGTGTCACACCTGTCTACATACATACAATCATAAAGACTTAAAAAATTGTCAGTAAGTAAAGTCGCCGACCTAACCTAGTCTTCTCATACATATTAATGTGTTACAGATCGAAGCTAACACTAACAACAGTTTCTTATGAATAATGACTGCAGGGCAAACTTTATTTGTAAAGTATTGTATAAGCCATTAGTGTAATCATAGGTTTATTTATAAACCACGTCGATGAATGAATGGACGGCGTCGATTTGTTGAAGTGGAAATAATTCGTAACCATTACAAATTATACATCCATGTTTATAATATAATAATCAGTAAGATACATAATATATTTATTTAAACTTTATGCGCCTATAAGTATAGAAACAGAAGGCGGACTTTATGCTAGAAACTATATTGTTATAAATTATTTATTTATGATACCTATAATAATAATCATAATATATATAATTCATGCAATTTACTAAAATACTTACCTATATAGTAAATTTAATATGTAAATAAAATTAATAAGTTAGGTTAGGTAAGGTTAAGTATAATTTCTTTATTTATTCTTTATATTTTTCTCTAAAAAATTAATGGTACAAAAGTCAAAATTATGCTAAAAACATTCTCTGCCAGTCTAGTCTACCTTTGGGCTTAGCAGATCTCACTGTAGGCGGCATAAGAGAAAGGCTAAATATTTCGTTTAATGTTTTGTTTGAAATTATTCTTAATAAGATAATTTACATTTGAGATCTTAATAAAAAAAATTCTTAATTAGCTCGTATCATTATATTAAGTATTAACTAAGTACAATATTGTAAATAGGATTACAGATCATCATCCGTATATTTATGTGATCTATTTAAGTTGACTGTGTTTGTGTTGTTTCTAGGTCATTCATTATTCTTCTTACCTTTTTTATTGTAAGGACGGTTCATATTACGCGCAATATTTGGAGCTCGCTCTTATCTAGATAGTCATCTTACGCGATCATTTGGTAAACGGATGTGAACTAGCCATAACAATCACTTCCCTAGAACTCTGTGTCAGAAGTATATATTCAAGTACGCGTAAGTAGGTATGGTTATGTGGGTATATAAATTTGGCAAGAGTTCAGCTTATATCATAATTTAATTTAGCCCTTGACGTTCACTAGGTGTATAGTGTAAACGGGATTAAAAATGTACCATCGGCATGCTTATTCTTGCCATGAATGAATCAATATGTTTCAGTTTGAAATACGAAGCAACAGCTAGACTAAATAAATGTGTAGCTTACATTACATTACATCTATTACATTTCCATGAAATTTCATACCACCAACATGTTAAGGATTATGCCTTTTATTCAAGATTACCGGGTTTAAATTCCAGCAGCATCCACCAATGACCACCAATGAAAAATTATATGCGTTTTAAGCATTTAAAAGTTCCTGTGACGGTGAATGAAAACGTCGTGACAAAACCTACATGCCTGAGAGTTCTCCATAAAGTTCTCAAGACAAGTGAATTTTGGTTCTAGTTGGGAACCTTCAAACAAATAAATCTTTTTCCTAAGCAAGTATTAGGGCAGTGTGGTCTTTAAAATTAATGCAATGTCAATCACTGGTGACGTGTTGATGTCGTCGAACAATGCTTACTCCGGATCCCAGAAGGCGGAGGCGGTGGCTGTGGGTGGCGGCGGATCAAGTGTTCTTCCATAAGGTATACCTATTTCCCGACTCGTGCTGATGACGCACGTCACCATGAACAAACAAGTAAACATTTATTCACACAATTACTATTTATGGTGCGGAACACATATTAGCTGTTTGATGATTAAACATTATCATATTTGTTGATCATTTCCGTCAACTTCTATTTTTGAGCAACCGCAGTTTTATCGCAGTTCTCAAAACACTTCGTTCCGAACTGTTCCTTTGACCTGTGGAGCTCGCTTCTTTTATATTAAGACATTCTTATTCATCACAAATTCATCATCAAAATTAATAATATCTTCAAGTATTAACATTTTATTTCTGCATTTATTTTATTTTTATAAACCTTTACCCATTATTCTCTGTGAAAAATCTTTACGCCAAGGCTGGATGAAGATGTTTTTTTTAGCAATAAGATCTTTTGTAAAATGTTATTGTTAAATCGATTATTCTGTATTGAAATTTTTTTGTGTTGATGTATATAATTAGGAGTTATCAATCTATTTATATGTTCCAAGTGATTTCTGAGGATATTTTTCACAATAAGCTTTATACTTTACAAATTCAATTATTTTATATTAATAGCAAACTAACGCGTTTGTTACACTCCGGCAGGCGCCTGTATACGTAAGCCAGTAATAACTTGCGATGTGCTATAATAGTTATCCATCGATCTATCTGAAAGATAACTGCGGTGGCTATTGAAGCATTCAATTCAAATATCAATACAGCCGTTGACAATAGCTCTTAATGACTATAACGCAGGCGAGAAGTAATATTGCACGAGGTCTGATCGCATATATTGTCCTAAAGGACAAGACAATTGTCATTTATCACCATAATAACCGCCTTTGATGTTATCTTTCCGCTACGCCAATAAATATTTTATATTATTTTAAGCTTGTTATGCATATGCACTTATATACATTGTGTGAATTGTGTCGTATATAATTATAAATAAATCACAACAGGGATTCTCAAAATAATTTGCATAATAAACGACCACTTACATCAGGACAAGAGTTCATATGAACTCAAAAAATAAATACTTGACTAGAAAGTCTACGATAAATTAAAACCGCCTTAAAATACTGCTTACCATATTAACATAGTTATAATTTACAACTAATTACTTTTAAATTTACAATTTATAAGAAATATGAATCAATATAGGTAATGTTTGCTCTATCTTGCATGTAAAGCGTTATCTAATCTCTTAAACCGAACATAGTTGGTAGGATACATGTAGGTACGCATTAATTATATGGATGCGAACTCATTACCACTGCTATTGACCTTACTCAAGGTGACTGGTATGTTTATCGACAGCTTAGCGCCTCTGTGCATACTTTTTCTATTCGTTTTTAACGTGGCGTGGTTATGAACAGTCTATTAAAATTGGCGCCAGGATTTAAAGTTCAAGTACACTTGACAGCGCGACTCTACAGCATAGCAAGAGTAGGTAGAACCTAATCAATTTAAAATCATTATAAAAATATTTACTTAGCCAAGTAGAAATGTAAATATTACGACATTCGATTTTGTAATTTTGGCTTCAAAGATTGCCACATTTTCTTTCTTTCTTTTCTTCGTTTTATTTTTCTTATCATAATGTTATGTTATCCACAAAAACTACGGGCATTACAGTCAAAATCAGGTTTGTAATATTTTATAATTATGCACTTTATTTTGGATATTTTATGGATGGCTTCTTTGTACATTTTTCAAAGGAACACAGACAACTGTTTGGCTTTTTTAATTAGTTATTTTCCGGCGATGCCTTGGATGCGCCAAGAGGTATCGTAGCATGGCCTATACGCCACATACATAATCCTTTCTAAACTCTACCAATGAAAATGTTTGTGCATTGACTAGTATATTGTGCCATAGTAGTAGGTACAAGGATTTGTCAATTTAGTATTTTAAATAAATTTCGTCTTACAAAGGACAATAGCTCCTAAGTCAACAAGCGATCGTTTTTAAAAGAAAACATTGCAACAAGTCAGTTCGACCCACATTGATAAGAGCAAGAAGCATCTGCAAACAACGAACGAGGGGAAATTAATTGGAACCTATTTGTGTTAGAAATGTTGGTTAGCATCACTCTGTGCCTCTGCTCTGACAATTAACAGAACATAATTGAGATTTCCAATAAATTGTAACTATTAACATTTCATTGTTTGAACCCCGTTGTTGTTATAATTATTACACTAGATTACACGATCATTAAATATCATTACTGGCTGCATTAATTTTGATGACATTTTGTGTGGGTGTATTTTAGTGGGTCCTATTATATTATCTATCCTCTATCATCATAGATAGATTTAAAATTGAACTCGGTAGGTAATGCTCAACTGGGTGAAATGTGATTTTATAGAAGCAGGCAATATCGCAAGTTTGCGTACCTATAGCCAGCATATCTATAGTCATTCTTATCTTCATTACTAGTAGCTACTTCAAACAGGACAATATTAAATTTCCCAGTAACTTGCGATTTATCTAATGGCATTTAAAACAAGTCTTACATTAATTGATGTATATTATCTTCATTTATTCTCAAGTGCACTAGACACAATTTTAGTTGCATCGTCAATTAAACTGAACTACATGGAATTTTCCGGGTAGGTACGTACAATTAAAGAGTCTTAATTGACTGACATTTTCTCACATTATATAACAAGTGACATGTACAGATACGGAGGAAAAAATTTACATGATCAGTGACCAGTTGTCATACATCACTACAATCACAATGGTGTTGATAAAATGAAACTGAAGTAATTTGTTTTGGTTCTCTTCCTTCCTCTTTGCGCAGTTTTTCTCATTGCTGAGAGTCATGACCATCACCTAGCACTTTCTTATATATGATAGTGCACCATACACATCTTTTCTTTGAATCAGCGCTTTGAATGGTAGAGCCGAGAGTAGTGTGGATTTGGTCAGACCAACGTATAAAGCCCCTTTCCTTCGATGTTATCTGTGATTATAAGTTTAACAAAATTATCGCTCTCTCTACGTACGATATGACCAAAGTATTAGAAAATTCTCTTCAGGCATGTTATGGTTTTCATTATAAGAATCTTAATTGACTTGCTAGTCTTATCCTCTTGCTGCTTGACAAATTAATCAGCTATTTAGCAGTGCAGAGTTCACCATGAGAATGTGAATCGTCTTTACACCATATTATTTGTTATTTATTTTAGTGAGTCAATAAAAATTTCCATAATTTATTGATATAGATAAACATAAATCTCGTTTCATGTTATTTCCATAAATAAAATACTATACAAATGCAGTGTCTACGAACTTCCGCTGAAGACTTACACTGTAGTCTCTGTACTATTAAAATGTAATCGGGACGTTACCTGCATCTGCAGATATGAAGAGTAAATATGTGTATAGTAAATTACCTTGAAATATGTAACACTTTGGTTAACTGTTAGAAGTAACCGTTATTTTATAATACTTCAAAACATAATAAAATAATTTTAAAAGTAAAGTTGAATACGAGAAGAATAGTAGGTATATTAAAAAGACACATGGTAATAATACATTCAAGCGAGAATATATTGGTTATTGATCAGTATCAATTCAACAATAGGCAAGTACAATTTTTTAAATATCTTTGAATGAATACTTGTCAGAAAAATACTATACCTATTCCAGTACAGGATTGATATTAATAAAATTATGGGATGTATATCTAATGATAAACTACATAAATTGAAGAAATATGTAGATACGATACAGATTTTGTATTTATAATGTCAATACTTATATGTTTCACCCACCGTAAGCGGTGAAGTAGTACAACGGATTAGTCTATAACAGGACCATTGTTATAATAACAGTCACGAGGGCGCTCTACATAATTAGAAAACAGTCAATGATTTAATAGCCGTCTATCTTCAGATTTTGTATTGTTTTACTTTATAAAATCTTTATTTCTTTATGCTTATTACGTAGAAACATAAATTTATACTTCTATAATAAAATATACAATAAGTTATAAGATGATCATCAATCAATCTCCTATTATTTTATGCTCAGTTTATGTTTCTTCTTCAGTACTTTTAATATAGATCGGCCTTGCGACTGGTTATTGTCTCTTGTGCAGTTAGCACTTTAATAGTTTAATAAAATTGATTCACCTAGAGAATTAGCGCTATTAATACATAGTTTAAAATAAATGTGGTATGAAAATATTGCCGACCAATTTTGGCCGTGCGCCCTTTTAAAGTACACTTGCCAGCCGTAGTAACTAACTGATCAATAGTGATGACTGCTCCGTCAGATGCGTGCAAACAGCACTCGCTATTTAAACTTCGTTGTGAATCAGATTCAGCACGAATGGTGGTTCTAAAATATTTAAATTAACAAATTCACTAAACGCAAACAGATGAAGTAAAAGAAAAATTTATGTAAACTTTTTAAATTTTTTTTCATATGCATACTTAATAGTAAAATAACCATCGATAGTATTTACCTATAGAATAATGAGGGTTTACCTAAACTTCTATACTTTGATGACAGTCAAGATAGATCGCTACCTTGAAATGTTACATTGTTACGTAATCTAAACATAAACAATCTTATACCTTAGCATGCAAAATTAAGACTTTAAACGGTCTTTCTGAGTCATGCTCAAAAATTAGGATACACTAATCTTTTCAGACGTACTTATGTATGAGGGAAAGTTGCGCAACGTTTCTCGTAACCTATCGTAGGTGGCAAAGTAAACCGCAACGAAATCAACACCGCATTAGCAACTTGCGTGCGGTACATGCTTCTATGTAACACTCTTCACATATTGCTTCATGGTGATAAGTATTTTGCAAATGTTAAGCGACGAGGGCTGAACGGTGCATGCGAGTACCTTGTTAGTTCGGTAAAAGGAATGTCAAAGCGCTGACCGCAAGGCTCGTCTGGCATCTCGTGTTTACACTAGACGCATTCCTCGCTGATGTCATACGCGAAACCTAATTCTGATGAATCATGAGCTTTTACCAGCGATGCACCGATAAGCCTTGCT
>DWQK01001010.1:0-17283 GCA_018231225.1 Noctuana stator
CGGCACGTGACCGAACCTGTGACGACGACGAACTTTTTAGTTCTGTGCGCAATGATTTAACTTCAGCTTTAATGACACTCGTGTAGGGGAATTTCAGAAAAAAGAAATCGAAGGAAATTGCAATGTATTTGGGATAAATGTTGCAATGTTTATATTTGGGATATTAGAATAATAATCTCACCTAAGACAAACGTTAGGGAGGTGTGCAGTGAGCAGCGCGTAGACGGCGGCGGAGGCGCCCACGACTCGCACACTCGGCTGCAGCGCGCCGGCGCCGAGCGCGCCGGCTGCCACGCCGCCCGCCCACACCGCGCACACGCGCCACCAGCCCTGCTCGCGCTCCAGCCACCAACCCACCTGCACATCTATTATAATTAACAACGCTTCACACTCCCAACCCCGCATTCCCTATGTCCTGTACACAAACACCCACACCGGGAACAGAAATATGAAATCGTCATTTAAATTTTTGTGCTAGGACTCGAATTCTTCGAATAGTGGACTGGCATGGTAACCACTATACCATACAGGTTGTAGTTAACCTACCCATCCCATACAGAAATACATATAAAAGAAATGTCATTAATTAAGACTATATTATAACAATTTCAATTACAGTAAATGAAGATTCCACAAACTTAATCTAGGTAGCATTAATAATTCTAAAGAATACTAGGTACTCACAGCAAGAGCAACGAGTGCATTAAGCGCCAGGTGTGTGGCGCTGGCGTGCATGAAGCCGTAGGTGAACAGTCTCCAAGGCTGCAGCCACCACGCGCCCGGCGACCACTCCAGCCGCGCCCGCAGCGCCTCCGGCCCGCACAGGTGCATCATCACCTAAAAACACCACTCCAGTCAGAAACACTACTCTCCATCTTTGTAAACTAATTTTTGATACTGTCTAGAAGTTTTTCGAAGATTAGATGAACCACTTACTATCGTATATTAATAAATTACTATATAACACATAATGCAAAATATACTCCTAATGCAAAATTAATTTAATAACAATTTACTAATTATTGATAACTTTACGCGATATGAGTTCTCGAAAATTTTAATTTCCTGTTGATGCAATACTATAAATACTAGGAAATTTGCAATTGAAGGTAAAACTATCGAAATTAGGTCAATGCTTGCAGTATTCAAGGATGTTATTATAATGTGGTACGCGCATTAGCTACTCATTAAAGATAGAGAAATAAGGAGTCTATTATGGGGTTGTGATTTTCTTAATCTGCTACAAACATAATATTAATGGTCAAAGGTCTTAAACTTTGCCATCCAGACAGAAGTTACACGTATAAAGATTAAAGAAAGTTTATAAATTGGAACTTAATTAAAAACAAGTTTGTACCTGAACTTACTATGATAATTATGATGGAGATGATGAAGTAGGGTGGCTTCAGAATTGTGAACAGCTTCTCCCTTCTTTGCTGGAACCTTGACTTCACTTTGGGTTTGACTTTCTTCGCTATTTCGCATTTTGTATGCTTCTTGATGTCCTTCACTCCTAACGTAAGACCGGCTTGAAGGCGGCTTTGTTTTAGAACGTTTGGACTAAGAAGTCGCCTGTTTTCCCCTGGACTGTTCGTTCTGCTGTCGGTCAGTCGTTCTGACTCTTCGTTCTCTATCCACGCTTGAGCGGGAGGAACTACATCTGGTAGAATCCTTCTACCTTGATGCACAGGTACTGGTGAGCCGTCTTCGTCGTTCAATCTTTCCACCTGCAAACATGCATCGAAAATGGAAATTTTTACTTTACGTCGCTAAGAGATTCTAATCTAAGATTGTCATCGATTAGACTCAATGTCGCTCTTGTCCTGATTCCCTACTTTCAAAGTGATAATGCTCGTTAAGTGCCATTATTGAAGTAGGTCGCAGCTTCTTTGCAATTAAACTATTATTTCAGTAATTCAGTATTCTATTTTCCTTCAACAAAGAAAGGATGTATTATTTTAAATTTACCATCTCGATAACCCAACATTCAGCAAACCGAATTCCCGTTTAATTTAGATAACTGACACCACCGAAATTCGTTGAAGTATTTTCAATCTAAGCATTATTTGTTTTGAGACAGACACACTTAATATTACTTGAAAACTATAGCTACCTCTCCGCAGTCTTCCGCATCTGGAGCCATCGTGCTCTTTGCCATTGACTCTGCTCATTTTCCATTTGAGTCGAGAGCTCGCTGAGCACTACACCATCGGCCCCATCGCTGCGGACAAATGATGGCGTTTAATTATCGTCAGCAACTTTATAGCCATTATGAAGGAAAACACAGATTTGTATAAATAGCTCGCCGGATGAGGAATTCCCTTAAATTGCTTTACAGGGAAATAGGATTTATCTAATTGTTGCGGTTTATGTCATCCAGTTCTAATTTAATGTAAGAAATAATATAATTATAATGTTATCGCAGTTTTAAGTTTAACAAAATTTAATTAATAAAAGAATTCAGTTATCTGTAAAATTTGTAAAGAAAAAAAATCATAGGAGTATTGTTCTTACTTATAAATTGCATAAGCAAGGCCTTCTATAGTTATTTTTGCTTTATTTTTGTCTTCCTGATGTCGTATTATTCATCCGCGGTCCCTGATATTCATTTAAGTCTAGGCAGTCTTCGGATGTCTGTCTGCGAGCCAATTAGGATCGTCGGAAAAACTCATAACTCTTGCAATTAAAACTGAAATCCTTTAATGCAGATCCGCCCGCGTCTGCAGAAAAATGCAACATTGCCGTAATTTTAAATGTCCAATTCATTACGGGCTTATATCATTTAATTCCGTTTGTGACTTAGTTTAGTTTCTAACTTGTTTAAAGGATATTTTAATGGTGGCAAATATAATTATTTATTACTGGAATTTATTTTGTATTTTGAGGTTATATTGAAAGATTCGTCGTAGAAAAAGGAATTGCTTGGCTTATTTATTTATTTATTTAGGTTTACCAACAGTTTACCATAACAACAGTATTAACACTACCAAATGATTTATGGTACATGAAAAACCAATAACAGGTAAACACAGCATACACCAATAGTTTTATACTTAAATATGTGCAAATTATTGGAATTCTGACGATGTCCTTTTATGGTTTTTTAATAGAAGATTTTATGAACAGGTGATGAAAAGGAAAGTTTATAAAAGGTAACCTGCCAGTTGTATGCAGCGAACATTCTAAACAATAAACAATTTTAAAGTTCCAAGTATCGTGTAATTTGCTCCTATAGTCTATAGAACTAATAATGACTAGAATTGGCAAGCAGAGATAATTATGTTTCTGATAAACATTTTCATAGATAGGAACAGACCTAAAGACAAACGCCAAAGAAACTTACATTCAAATTCCATGTAACACAAGAAGACGATCTCTAAACCACGATATAAATTAATTTAATAAATTCGTAATTGTCACACTCACACACGGCCACAGTAAGAACACTGTATCATTTATTATGAGTATTTATACCTATGCTAGTTAATTTCAAGTTATAGTTATATTAGTAATTTCGTATTGGTTCCGAACAAAAGCTATGAAGAATTGTACGCATGTACATTCCATGGACAAATTCCTCTTCTAACACTAAGAATTACCATTAAACACTTCTGTTAGATTCGTAATGGTGTGGAAGTGTTCGTATGGCTCTGTTCAGTATTCTTGTAGCATAGTGATAGCTGCCTTTTACGATCATAGGATGTCTGGATAGCTGTCAATGAATAGATCGGGCTATAGATAAGCGTAGAAGAATAGCAATTGCGCGTTGATTGGCATTGAAGTGTCGTTTCTTTGTTCAGTACTACTGCATGCACAATGCACATTCGACTTTTATACTAGCTTCTAATTGAATCGTCATATCTATATTTACGAAAACTTCATAACTATATTTAATTTTTTTAGGACTGCTTAAGTATACCTACAGATCTTCATTGTCAGTGTAATGGCCTATTGGGTAATTAGTTACAATTTTGTGGTTACGTTCGTTTGTAAAATAAGAACTAACCTTAGTAAAAAAAATACATCTACGAGTACGTACGATTTTCGAATTGCTTGTAATAATATAAAATTAATGACTAACAGCGATGTTGGCATAATTATGATTATGATTAATTTATTTTTAAGCCACATATGAATAGAACACAATAGGGCGGATAGTATACTTGTCATAAAGTTACCGCGTTGCCACTGCTAATTAATTTCAGTGCGCCCACCCACGACTAGCTGACTCACCTATTGTTCAGGTCGCTTCGCCAAACGATTGGTCAATAAGCATCATGTCACGTCATAATTATGTACGAGTACGTTATAAAAAATCTTAATATAATTAACTCAATAAAATAATTGAAATTTTATTATTCGGCCAATTAAATTAAATCGACCTCTAATGTTCATGTTAGTTCTTCGAGCTACACTTTAAGCTCTTAAAGCAAAGGACAAATCATTTCTAATAGGTTATTATCATTCATGTGGTGCAGTGGTTACGATGCCAGTCCACCATTCGAAGGGTCTTGGGTACGATTTGCGACGGGGCAGAAATTTAAATGATGAATTTTTGGTTCTCGGTCTAGGTGTTTGTGTAATGGTGTCCACGATTCAGGAAAGCCTAGTGTGGGGCTGCGAGTGTAAGTCGTTATTATTATTATAATTGAAGGAATCTAAGCGCTGGTTTTGTTTGCGTATCTACGCTTTCATAAGTAAAATTCGATGAATAATTTCATGATCCGAGAAAATTTTGGTTTTAAGTCGGTTCTATTCTTACAGGGATTAAAACATGTTTCAGATTAGATCGTGTCAATGTTTCCTGAAAGGTTTACATTAATGTCACGTTTCCAGTTGCGTGCAGTAGGATAACTTCCTACACAACACGACTTTATTGCACAATATGCGTTGTACTATTAATAAATTTAACTTCACAAATGGACAACCACAGCGCACGTGCTGGTGCATAACACAAGTAAACAAATAAACAATCAAGAGACGGAAAACGTTGTACTCGCAGGGCGCCAACAGAGCTGCCATCACAACATAGGCAGGTTATAAATAACAATAAAAGTACAATTTAGTATTTGAGAAGAAGGAACAAGAATAAGCTAAAACCTGTAAAGACCTAATCATGAATGTAATTCATCTGTAGAAATTGGTAAACAAACATTTGGGAATTATATTCATGTAAGTTCTCCACCAACCCGCATTGGAGCAGCGTGGTGGAGTATGCTCCTAGGCCTTCCCCGGTTGTGGGGAGAGACCCGTGCCCAGCAGTGGGACATAAAAAGGGTTGAAGGCAGGCATGATTATGAAGAGGTATGAACGAATGATACAATGTGTTTCTGTTGTATGTCTTCTTCATTTTTAATAAAATATTTAACAACGTTATATTTAAATAAAAAGGACAACAAAAACACAACAGTTATTTTTATATTACACATAGATTAGAGTAACCTACTAACTGAAAGGTAATTTTGAAGTTTAATGAATAGCAAAGTAGAGTTCAGCTGATGTAAAGTGGTCACTGCAACCCACATCCATCTCAAATAGGATGGTGGTTCTATTTGAGGCTTTACGTTGGTAGGGTTGCTGTTTAAGAGTTAGTGGTTTTAAATAAAGATTTCGGTAGTAGCAACTTTATACAGGACATGCACAGCTGCGGCCGCACCCATTATAGCAGCATTTCAAATTCCCGTTGCAATCGCCGTCACTGCTACATAGTTCGGCGCAGACTCCGGCCCCGGTGACTTTGGGGCATTTTCCAGATTTTTCTGCAAAAACGTTGCATTTTGTGTAATTCGATTAAATAATTACGAGTATCATAATTTATTGTGCAAATATTAAGTATATCGGTGCAACCCGTAGATACCCAAATCCGGCTTTAAATAGGCAAGGAGTCCTATCTGAGTTGCAATTTTATATTATTAATAAGTATTATTGCTGTAAATCATTTCAAAAATTAGTTCTTACCCATTACTTTCGTTTAGGTATTTTTAACTATTTCTTTATATACCTATATATTGTTATTTGTAGTATAAAGTCTCTTTATTGAACAAATAGGTATAGAGATTTAAATATACACCTAAGCAATATATTATGTAGGAATATAAGAAACCACCAAATGTTTATTTTGGAGTAAAATATATACTTAAAGAAATATAATTTAAAATATATAAAAAAATAATATTATACTAATAAATATAAAAAATGTCATCCAAATAAACTAAACTAAAAACTTAAAGTAATTTATATATAGATATAAACATTTAACATTTATATATGTAAACATAAGCAGGAACATAATTACTCATTGAAAGATATTAGATTTCATTACTTACCTCCACATGTACGAGTAGTTTGGCAGCTAGATTGGATCATGCCGACGATAACTAAGAAAATAATTAATATTATGTTTAATTTTTATCAATATGATAAACTATTATTATTATTATTATTAGTTTAATATAATTAAACTAATTGAAACATATGCAATTAGTTTAATATAATTGCTAATATTATATTGAAATTAATTATTATTAGAATTAAACTAATTGAATATGTTTTAACATAATATTGTATTTAAATCACACAATTAAATAAACTCGATAAATTAAAAGAATAATAATAAGAATTATAATATATAAGATAAATGAAAAGGTTATCGTTATTATGTTATTTGAGCGCGATACTCCTCGAATCCGAGCAGTAGGTATAATAGTTTTTGTTAGTCACCATTATAATTTATTTTTCACTAGATCCAATTTTGAGTAAGCGAGTAAAGGTAATATTAGTGGCACATCGTGGTGCTTAAATGTTGCCTATAACTGATTTATAAGAAATATGATAAGAACAGAGAAATCTAAATAAAATAAAAAGAAAGTAATAAGTGTGAACAGCAAATAAATGTTGTGTTAATAATTTAATAAAAAAACCTCACCGATTAAAATGAAGAGGTGGCGCAACATTTTTATAAATGCAATTTATGATTCGTTAAAATGCTCTGCAACGCTTGAATGTTGAGTAAGAATTAAAAAGACTCCACGTTCCGTCCTCTTATAAAGGAACGCTAAACAAATAATATCAGCCTTTAGGTATTGTCATTAGAAATGAAAACACATCTGTTGTTATGTTATCCAAGATATTTTATACACATCTGTTTTCATGTTATTCAAGACATTTTAATGACTCTACTGTAATTTAACTTTTTTTGTTACCTTGAGTTATCTTGTGTATTCAGTTTGTGAATAGATACGTCAAAAAATAATATTTTAAAAATGCCAGTTGTCAATTTTCTTACTTCGAAAACCAATTTTTTAAACAGAACATAAACTTCCTTCTCGTTTCTCACTCTCTTAGAATAATTCGATCTTAAGATAACAGTTAATACGACTACAGGTAAGTTTAATTATTAACCTGAATATCAAGAAATATTCGAATTTCTAACTTGGAAATACTAGAACATGCATGGAAATCGCGCGCGGTCGGTAGGTACTCCGATGGGTGACCGCTAGTGGCAAATTTCATGCGTAGGTACTTCCGTCCTTCGGAGGGCACGTTTAGCTGTCGGTCTCGATTGATATCGAAAGTTAAAAGTCGTTAGGTCGTAGTAATCCTGGTCGGAGGAACTTTAGGCGGTTTGACAACATCATCACTGGCCACTAACCCGTATTTCCATCAATCCGCATTGGAGCAGCGTGTTGGAATATGCTCCAGGCCTTCCCTGGTTATGGGTAGAGACCCGTCCTCAGCAGTGGGACATAAAAATAGATAAAGGCAGGCAGGCATGCAAATCGCTTCACCCCTTTGAATGTCTTAAATAAATGTAATATTACAAATAGCAAATTTTTAAACGCGGTAATAAGTAAGAAAATAAATTTAAAAACTATAAAGTCACGCTCTAATAGCAAGCCGAAACTAAAAGAATAGATATTAAAACGTGATAACGGCTGGATATTTTAATTAGCATAAAAAGATTGTCAACAAATTTATTTGCAAGTTATTTTAGACAGCAAAAGAGGTCGCGCGTAAACAAATTAACAGTGTGAATGATCCAATACGAAAATTCGATTATTGTTTAACTTCGTATTATGTATCAATCCATTATTAATCAATCAGACGTGTTTCATAATTTATGCTTCCAATTTTGAATAATGCGATAATTAATTTGTCTCTGTGTGTTATATGTAATGTTAAATTGTTGTCTTTTGTCACTAATATTTTGTTGTAAATAGCTAAGTTATTTCATGTAAATATGCTCACTAAACAATATTTGAGTGTCACAATATTTTACTAAGACTACCAAAAATTACAAAAATAACAAAATGCCAACACCTTTTCACCATTCGGGGGTTCTGGGTTCGATTCCCAGCCGGCGCAGATATTTGAAAGATGAATTTTGATTACTGTTCCTGGTCTAGATGTTCGTGTAGTTAGTTTTAATTGTGTGTGTCCATGGTCACGACCCAGGGTATAGTAGTAGGCATGCGGGATAAGTATGAAGCCTCATATTTTTTTATTACTTCGCTTCACACTTCACACTCACAGCCTCACACTAGGATTCCCTGTGACGTGGGTGCCATGGGACACATACAAAGGCAAATACACAAACATCCAGACCGGTAACAGGAATCTAAATTCATTATTTAAATTTCTGCCTCGCCATGGCTTGAAACCGGGACACTTCGAATGATGGGTAATACTTATTTATAAATTTTACAGAATTGCGAGTGTGGGGGCGTCCAGAATTTCTGGATGCATTAGAAGGACTCAACGAAAAACTGGCTAGAGTGTTCGCGGAGATCGCAACATTCTGGCGGGTTCCTTTGCCATTAAGAAGGTTGGACATCGTAGCCCTTCCCAACTACCAGGGTGTAAAACCTGCTGATAACTGGGGGCTCGTTGTTTTCAAGTGAGTCTTTGGATTCATTAAATAGAATGAACTACCTTTAAGGTATCTTTTCTATATTGGAGCAATTGGGTAATGTAAAAGTCCTAAAATTTTTGTAAGTGGCATCTGGTAGAATCTGGAATAATATCTTCCGTATTTTTGCAAACTTTACATCACAGCTTCTAACCGGGAGTTCATAAGTCAAGGTTCTGGTCAAAACTTCAATTGCGTTTTATTAATTTACCTTCATTAATTTGCTCTATGGTAATTGTTCTTTTATTGATTCTATTTACTTGCCTTTAACTCTTTTTACGTCCCACTGCTGGGCAAGGGTCTTTCTCCACAACTGGGGAAAGTCTGGAACATACTCCACCACGCTGCTCCAATGCGGAGATACGGGCTAGTGGCCAACCCGTGTCGGATGTTATCAATTGTTGATTGGCGGAGATTAATTGATTACTTATTCCCAGGGAAAGCGATTTAAGCAGCCGTGGATATCTTCAGTTAGCACAAGAGCTGTCATACCAGTGGTTGGGAGCGCTTACAACGCCTGCTTGGTGGTCGGATGCCCACTTGAACAAGGCTCTCGTTGGATACTTGGCAGCAGAAATTGCTTTCAAGGTTACTAATTTAGCTGTTTTGCCTTTATTATAAAAACAAAGATTTATGTCGATTATAATTAATGGGCTTATGACTGAATAAAGCATGTTTTCATTTTGAAGGAGACTCGCCTTCGTCTGTATATGTTATCATGGTAATAGGTCCATTAAAGTAGTGAAATGTGAGTTTTTAGCGACCATATTAATCAATTTGGAAATCTGTACGATTTACTTCTATGAACATAATTAGTAAAATAATACTTAGTATCGTATACGTCTCAGTAAGATGCTACTTCGCTAGTCTTGAGAAGTATGAAACCTAATGCAATAGAAATAATTCATATCTGATATTGAAATTAATGTCTTACCTAAAGCCATTAAACAAAGTTTCCATAACAGTAATTAGCTTATCCAAAGAATTTACTTAGCTGTAGAAATTACCTACAAGAAAACCACTTAAAAAGTTTCAACACACCGTAACTGCATAAACATTCCATTAAACAAAGTTATAAAGTTTTATACTCATTTGCTTAGTACAGTATAACGGCATAATTAATAATAGTAAATACTTGAAACAGTTGGAAGTTACCGAGCTAAAGTTAAGAATTCTTTCCAACTCGTGAGTACGTAAATTGGTAAGCTTTACATTAGAATTAAGAAAACGATAAAAATGTAGCAAACAAAAGGTTTTTTTTACGATAACGCATTTGAAAGAATAAGAAATATAGGAATGAATATTACAAAGTTAACATCCCTTTTATTTAGGGATTTAAAGGGCTGAATGATTGTTAATAATACAACAATTATATTGACTTATTTTATCTTATTATTATAATTTAACCACGTCAAAAAACTTTTATTATCAAAACAGCAAGAGCCAATTTAAACAGTAAAAAAAACATACAGAAATAGATAAACATGCTATTTATAAACAAATAGAAAATGATGTAAAAGGATTTACACCTATACTTAATTGTTGCAAGTTCACTAACCCTACTTTCATCCTTCTAACAGATCAACAATGGCTCCGAAATGGAAGGCAAATGGCCGATGACGGTTCTGTACTCGCTGTACTACGAGTTCAGCAAGCGCTACCCGCACTCCCGCATCACCGGCATGAAGCAAGAGACCGCCTGCACGAAGATCGAGCTGCTGTTCCGCATGTTCAACTATACCCTCGGCGGTGACACCTTTAAGAAAGGTCTTCGGATGTTCATCGAGTCCAAGTTCGTTGGCTTTTGAATTTATTTTTTAGCTGTGTGCTTATTTCTGTGACTGTATCAGGGGTGTACCTCAAGGGTCATCATTGAGTCCAGTTTTCTTTCTTGTTGTTTGTATCGTTTTTTTTTTCATAAATGTGTAAATTTTTTATAAGCATCCAAGTTACTTCCGGCTAGCCCAATAACCAAATATTGTGTTAACTCCAGCATATTGCTGGAGCAGCATTTTAGTAATAATTACCTATACATAGCTGGAAAACGATAAATACCTACTACATGATTTATATTGTTGGGAGACTTTAAATTGGATCAGCGCTGAAATGTATTTGTATTTATAACATATTAATATTTATTTACACAGAGTACTTAATGTATCAGCACATTTTTTTTACAGAATAAAATTAAATTAAATTGTCCTGTTTAACAGTAGATAAGTGTCATTTTCGGCTTTGGTTTTAGCATAATTTAAAACTTCAACTCCACTAACTAAAAACGTACCTAACTACGAGTAGCATAAAGTAAATGACAGTTAATTCGTAATAAACGCTAGAAACAACTTGCCTCGTAGACCGCGGTAAAGTTTCTCGTCTCTCGTCGCGCATGAATAAATTTGCTTATAAATGGCACTTATTTAGAGGGAAACTAATAAGAAACAGCAGGTAAGCTTCTAAAATTTAATAGTACTTATATTCCGCTATAAAGTTCGTATTTTTGGATGAAGATCTGGTAATTCAGCGACTTTTTAGGGGATTTTATCTCCAGTAGATACCTATGTTATTTCAATGATAAATAATACATTATAACCCAAATCCCTTTTGTAATCTAATTGTGACTTATTGGCTCTCATGACATAATTTATTACTATTAATCTCGTTCAGGTTGGTCCAGCTCCAATTAAAAAAACTTATAATGAATTAAGTTCCTTAATAAATATATTCAGTAAATCTTTCTCATTTCTGAGAAAAGTCCTGTACAGTGAGATAATATTATTGTTTTTCCACAGGAAGTTCAAGACTTTCACAGGAGATGATATCTGGTCAGCTCTGAACACAGCTGCATTTGCTGATGAAAAGATCCCCAAAGACGTCGACGTAAAAACCGTTGCCACGAGCTGGATTGACAAAGACAGACTCCCTCTTGTTAGTGTTAAGAGGATGCATGAGAACAACTCTGCTATACTGACACAGGTGCTTATACTTGCGTTAAATACCGTCATCGCCCCGTATTGATGTTGATGTAGATGAAGTTTATCAAGCAAATTTTCTTTCTTGCTTTTTTTGGGAAACCCATATCATATATAGCTTAATTTGATTCAATTTACTATTCAACTTACGAGTTTGTTCCTCCTTATGACAATGACTGCAAGGATGTGTTTATGTTTTGATTTCCCATTCCCATACAGAAAGTCTACCTTCGAGAACGTCCTCATGATGTTCCCGACGCAGCTCGGATGCTGTGGTGGGCGCCCATCGTTGTAGCGAGAGGCGATAAGTTGGATTTCAACAACGTTGCTACCGTCGCTTGGATGAAGGATAAGGAACTGAAGATATCTGGCTTACCTGCAAAGGATAGCTTCATTATTGTCAACCCTGAGGAAATTGGTAAGAGCTTGAATATTTTTAATCTCGATTAGGCAAAATTAGGCTAGCAATTAAAGTCTGACAACGATATTTCAATTAATTAAGTATACAGGTTTCTGCATTTGTCGTCAGGTAAATCTAGAATGCTTAATTAAGTTAGTTACGATTTAATAATGGATTGTATTTATTTAAAACTATTGGAAGTTCTTATTTGACATTTTCTGCATTATCATTACTTCTTCCAGCGCCCTTCCCAGTGAATTACGAAGAAGAAAACTGGAACCTTCTATCAACGTTTCTTCAAAGTGAAAATCGTCTTCTCATACCTGAACTCACTCGAGCAAAGCTATTGCACGATGCATGGAACCTTGCATATGCTGGGGAACTGTCTTTCGCAAGTGCCTTCAATATGACGCTATTCTTAAGGCAAGAGAGACATCATTTGGTTTGGGATCCAGTGTTCACCATGATCGATCATATCGGACGACACATCTGTCAGTGCATTCAGGACAAATTCCAGGTATGTTTTTTTTATACTCGTGTCTAAAACTATTTTGTGGGATACTACGTATGTTTCCGTCAGCTGTACCAGATCAGAATTCTAGACAAAGACTATAACTTGATAAGATAGGCCTCAGTAAACTCATGTGGAGACATCGAATATGTTGATTCCTCAGGCTTACGTCACAATCCTCTTAAGTCCATTATACGAGGAGCTGATCAAGGACGTAAGGGAAGACGAGGAGAACTGGCGGAAGAACCTTCGTGGATTGACTAAGACCTTCCTCTGCCAAGCTGGCTACAAGCCGTGCATACAGGAAGCACAGGAACAGTACAGCAAGTGGATGCAGGCTAAAAATCCTGACGAAGGGAATCCGTAAGTAGATTTTACGCCTTAAAACAGAATTGCTGAGGTGGTTCGAAATGGGGTGGACGCATAACGTTGAAGGTTGACTGTATAGATTTCTGGTTCCTGATAATATTCACGGTGGCAGCGTGTGTTTAAAAAGCCTTCTTATTATTTATTTTCTTTTTTGGATACTTGCTAAAGGGAAACTTGGGGCAGAACGCCAATCCAAGCTAAATAGCTTTCTTTTATAACTTTGTTTTGAAAAGTTTGAAGTGGTCAATCAGATCGCCTGAGGGAGTTTTGAATATGGTTCTATTGTTTATTTTTCGGTTTTTGGTACTTATAAGTATAAAAGAAGTAACAGTTATATTAATCTAAATATCAGAGTCCCTGTTGAAGAATTTGAAAAACTTGAATACGATCAAGAAAAGTCTTTTGAATTAATAAGAAAAAATTGTATGCCTTAAAAGAATAATGATTCGTAGTCACAAAGTCCGCCAATTAAAACAGTTGACAGTATTTCGTTTCTCCTTCGTTCTTATACCTATTCAGCTGAACAAAAAGTTGATAGTCTGCATAAAAGGGCGATATTTCGAATATAATTTTCATCCAACCAGGTGGTCTCGCAGTGGAAGTCGGTTTTGGAATTAGTTCAATTAAAATCGCAGGGAAGTCGACAAAAGTCGGTTGTATAGAACTCGTTCGACGGTAATAACTGGAACAGATGATCTCATCTGTCCTTTGCGGATAGAGGATCTCGGAAATAGGATTTATTTTCCGCTGACATCTGCTCTGATCCACAGAGAAATGAACTTTGGTTTAAGAATATTTTGTGCCTTTGTGTCTTTGTATTCGTTTAGTGAGTTGCCGAATAGGTATATATATGTATTATATATATTGGACCTGGTTTAAATTAAAATAATAAGTTACAAAAATCAGAAGTTTCTATTTATATTGAAAATATGATTTGATACGAAAGTCGGTCTCAGTTATTAAGCAAAGACGATATATCTAGTTAGAAAGCTAGGTTTGCATAGTTTGTCTTTTAACTCGATTAAAAAATAGCAGGGAAGTTGATAAAAGCTAGCAGTTATTACGAGTAGGCATGAGTTAAGCTTATGGACTGCAAGATACAGAATTTCATGAGTTCTTTGTCGATTTTGCAGCTCGTTATTTCGAGTTACTGCTTTTATCCGCTTCGAAGTACGGTATCAGATACGTCAGCATGAAAGCTGAATTTGTACTAAGATTTTAATGCTTATGTGAAATTTTGTTGGGGATAAGCAAAATTTTGTACACATTGTAGTTCACTGCTAGGTTTTTAGTAGACAATGTTCGAAGTTCTGTGCGAATAAAATTATACTTACGTACCTAACTAAGAGATTTTGGTATTAATTTGACTTATATTTAAATATTTCCAAGTTCTTTCATATAAATTAGAAAACTTCCA
Source organism: Noctuana stator (assembly GCA_018231225.1). Taxonomy (NCBI): domain Eukaryota; kingdom Metazoa; phylum Arthropoda; class Insecta; order Lepidoptera; family Hesperiidae; genus Noctuana; species Noctuana stator. The sequence goes on from DWQK01001010.1 coordinate 14,575, forward strand.
ACTCTTAAGACTACGACAGCAAATTCATTCAGTGAAGGTTATTAGCGTCATAATCTCATCAGCGTTTAAGCAATTAAGAAGCGTGCAAATATGATTAATTTTCCACTAGTCTTCGTTACAAGAGAGGACTTCAGTTTACCAATCAGCTGTGTCTGTGTCGGCTACTGATTAAATCGACGCTTTATGGTGTTGAAACATAGCGTGGGACGCCCCCTTGCCCGATGGCGCGATGACCGGGCTCTGTGGCGCGCCTTGGGAGAAGCCTATGTCCAGCAGTGGACTTCCGATAGCTGAAGAGAGAGATGTTTGAAAGAAAAACTTGGCTGTCAATGAAAAACACACACGATTATCTACATATCCGAAAACCAATATGTAAAGTTTGTGGTAGAAAAATGGCGATTTATCTGTACTACTATTAAATAAATTGAAAACTATAGCTTTCATTAAGTAAGAGGGCTTAGGTGAGTGAAAATAATGACTGTAAAAGATCTCATCAGCGCTTTGCGAATTGCGAAGCGCGAAATTCCATTCATTTTCCGCCTAGATCTCTTCCACAAAGGGATGTTCGTGGCTAACTGTGATAAAATGAAACCCATTAGAGAATTAAACGGTACTCGCAACTTATTAAGAGTTAATAGAAGATTTAAATATTATATTTCTGAATTTTCCTTGACTCTTTTGGTTGACTCTCTTGGTACAAGTATTTAGTGGAGTTAATAAGTGAAGCGTCATTTTTTATTTCTTAAAGGTTACTAATCTCCATTGTCTTTATATAAATAAATAAAAACATTTTTATTCATCACAAGGTATTTGTAGATATTCGATGAACGTCACATAACACAGTAGGTATCGGCTTTGGGCGCCATTTTAGCTAAGGTAGGCCGGGAGAAAAAAGCCGGCGGAAAAAATCTCTCGGCACTCCTTTAAAATCAAGTGTATACAGGACAGTTACGACTAGCAAAATGACAGATATTCTTTTCTTTTGCTGATTTAAAGCGCGCCTTTGATTAGGGTGAAGGTGCTCGGAACTAAAATATAGCCTTAAGCTTATAAGGCTCAGCGTTCAATCCTCCACTCCGTTCTACTTAATCTATATATGAGTCCATGAGTCCATGAGTCCATAATCTGAGAGTTTTTTATAAAGTTTTCCAACAGCATAATTATGTTCTGGTGAACTGATCTGCACTTCGCCACTGTAGTAAACTATGGCCTGAACCCTTCAGATGTTTGAAACGAGACCAGTGCCCAGCAGTAACTTAACACTATCTTCTAACTTGATTTCCACAGAATATCCAACCAGTACATATGTCCGGTGTTCAAGTGGGGATCGCAAAAGGAATGGGAATTCGGTCTGCAAAGGGTTATCAACTTTCCGCCATCGAGAAAACAGAGTGAGCGAACGTACCTGCTCAAGACGCTGGCTGGCTGTCCCATAGACGAATACAAGATCAACAGGTTGTTGAACCTTACGATTCTGGAAAGCAATGGGAACTTTACGGAGACCGATATATTCCTCATCTTCAGTATGCTGACCGGCGGATCCCAAGGATACACCACCCTGTTCAACTTCGTAAGCAACAATTGGGATGTTCTGAAAGAGAAGTGAGTACTTTTAGTTCATAGAGATTGCGTAAGCGCAGCAAATTCTGTTTCTGTCTTGTATATCTTTATGTTATATTCTAAATCACTGAATAGATTTTGATAAAGCTCATCACAGTATTAGATTATGTCCTGATGTAGGAGGTATTTTTTAAAGACCATTACGTGCCTTCACTTGCCTTCAACCCTTTTTATGTCCCACTGCTGCGCACGGGTCTCTCCCTAAAACCGGAGAAGGCCTGGATCATACTCCAGCACGCTGCTCCAATACGGATTGGTGGAGATACGAGTTAGTGGTCAACCCATGTCGAATGTTGTCTTATCTCCCAAAGGGCTTCCGACCAGGTTTGACGACTGTTATCTATAGATAACAACCGGGACCGACCCGGAGCACAGAAGCGCGCATGAAATTTGCCCATCCGACTACCGACTGCGCCCGACGTTGCTTACCAATGAGATTGCTTGCGATCCACACTTCGCTTACGGATTTATTATCTTTTTTATTTATAATATGATTTTTTCTTTATCCACAGATTCGGCAGTAAAACTAATCTCTGGGACAACATGATAACGTCAGCTACCTCCCAGTTCACCACCCAAGCCGGTCTCGACCTGGTCTCGAATCTATACGTCGCTCATCAGGGCGAGTTCGGTTCCGCTGAACACATAATCGAGAAGTCAATGAGGAACATACGCGAAGAAGCCAAGTGGTCTGCTGAGAACCTGCCCGTGATTGAGAAGTGGCTGGATAGCTACCTCGCCAGCTCTAACGTTAAGGACGACCAGTTTATCAATTACCCAAACGCTAAGGATTAAGAACTACTTAGAACCGTGAAAACTAATAACTAAGGCTTATTGTCCACGGGGCGCAGTTTCGGGGCTGAAATAAAAAAATCGCTTTGTACTTTCATACGAGCAATAAATTTAGTTGGCAACATTTCTCCGCGCGCCTTTTTTTTTGCTACCAATGGCAACACTCTCTCTCTCGCAACGAACGCCTCAACTCAACACGTGGTACTTTGTAATTTATATAAAACTAGTTGACCTGGCGAACTTCCTACCGCCTAAGAACCAGTAAATGTTGTGTTAACTTATTAGCTTCATGGTTCG
>DWQK01001011.1:0-17282 GCA_018231225.1 Noctuana stator
GTTTGGAAAGAGACCGCTGCCTTACCATATAATTATGACCCGATTAAATGTCATTCCGATACATGTCGCTATCTCATGTCTCCTTCTCTGGTCACCGTTTTGGACGCGGCGCGAACCAGCACCTTTATTGTAACGTGGTTTACATGCTCGTTTGCTACTGATTAATTATAAAAATTATCCATGTGTCAACTTAACTAGGTCGAATCACGACACGTAATGACGCCGTGTTACAACAAAGTAAACAATCAGTGGCACCGCTGTTATGATAGTCATCGCTATTAACGCCGATGCTATCTATCAGCTCCCCCACACTTTGAGTAGTCATGTAATTCTGCGTATTAACGCCTTAATTAAAATGGCTGTATCCAAGGTTTTTAGATTTGATGAAGTTATTTTTTGGTTTCGAGGGGGAAACGGTTATTTTTAATACTGTTTGGAATTATAAGACAAGAAACTTCATTTAAGTTTCTTGAAGACTTATGTTTGCTTGAAAATACGAGAGTAAGAAAATAAGAGTCAGTCCGGACACCTAACTGATCTTTTACTAATACAGAAATAATGCTCATATTTAGTAACAAGACAGCTGTAACTTGAATAATCATTATCATCTCATGAAAAACCAGAACGGTAAGCCGAAATTCAACCAATTAGCAATCTATGATTTCAGTATTATAAAATATTGAATTTATACTAACCATATAAAGCTGAAGAGTTTGTTTGTTTGAACGCACTAATTTCAGGAACTACTGGACCGATTTGAAAAATTCTTTTTGTTTATTATAGCTACATTCATGAGGAATGGTTTAGGCTATCAAGCATTACATTAATATTCTTAAGACGGGTGAAACCGCGTGGCATAGCTAGTATTCAGGTAAAGGAGATTCTCTGTAATTTGGAATTGAATTAGGTAAGTGTAATAGACCGGTACAGCAGGATGCGGTAACGGTGTCTCCGCGACTCGTAGTGTAACGGACTTGGGACTTGTTTGTTGCGACTTGGGAACTTAGTCTGCAACTCGAGCAACTCAATATAGGTGTAAATGGAATTATATTGATAAATTTGATACACCTATATTGAGTTTGACGATCGTGTGTTGTAGTGGTTACCACGCCAGTCCACAAATGTAAGGTTCGATCCCCGGCGGGGCGGAAATTTAAAATGGTAAATTTGGATTTCTGTTCTCCATCTGGGTGTTTGTGTATTTGTCTTTGTGTGTCGATGGCACCCACGACACAGGGAATCCTAGTGTGGGGTTGGGAATGTGAAGCGTTATTTATATACGAGAGAATTTATGAGGCGAACATTTTAGCACTCAACCATTTGCCAATTTGCATTAAATATGTGCGCGACAATTTGAAGTCAGTTGCTTTTGTTACGCGAGTTATAATTATTGTCTAATTCGACATACTCGTATGTGATTGTGTGATGCAGGAAATTGCAATTTTCATAAAAGAAATATACCTACACTATCAAGCATTGTAGTTGCGGATTTTTGAGAACACGTATGTCGGCTTCCGAGTACTTTCTGCGCACCTAGTGCTAGTTGGAACGTTGTACCTAACCCTTTATAATTGCTACTATAGCAATGAAGAAATAATTATCTCCGATTATAAAAAACGACTTTAAAGCTTTTGCAAACGGAAAGAGATTAGATCGAAAAAAAATTTAAACATTTTATCTATTCCGTATTACGAACGGAAAGAAAATCTAACTATCAATTTGCATAATATTGCTTCCTTAATATGTATAGGGAGGGGTCCGTAAAAGAGAAAAGGTGAAATTGCTTTTTTCACTGCGAAAAGTCAATGAATTTAAGTCAATGGTAGAATATAGTGGAGGGGGTGGAATGTTTGGCTAGTCAAATGTGATGGAAACGGGGAACCGGGACTTTCTTAGCACTTCTTTGGATTTGTCGAGATTTACCCGTTATTCGAAGGCGGAGCTTCTATCCTTGAAAGTTTGGGAGGCTACTTTAAATGCCCGGTGGAACTCTTAAAAGTAATCTTGAATTTTCTTCCAAATTTAAAATTGATTAAATACCTTTGTAGAATAAATACGCTTGAATTATTTTTCTTTACTTCTGTTGAATGGTTTTAAATTAATTTAATACCAACTAAAGCAAATTTGGTAGCGACCGTTGTGGCTTTATTGTTTAAAAAAATGTAATAGGGTTTCAATTATTATTAGGTTAGGGGTTATATTTTTTCATCCCAATTTACACATTAAAATAGTTTTTTTTTTTTCCTAACACAAAAGGACATTAATCTACCGCTTTCAACTGTACGGAGATTAAATAAAATACGTATAAATCATATAAATATATTTCAATTAAATAATTTAACATAAAATAAAATAACAAGAAAAATATGCAATTACATTAACAAATTAAATAGATCAAACTAAACTGCTATAAATCATATTACTTTTCAGAATCTGTGTTCCCCCGAAGATATTTCACGGGAGAAATTCTGTTACAAAAATAGGTCTTTTCACCGTCAGAATTAACAATAGTCTGACTTTCCTTGTCGTAGGATGTGTCATATCAGGGCAGGTGCTCTTTTCAATGACGTCGAACGGCACACGTGAAGGTGACGTGGTTATTTTCCCCGGCTTTATTTATTCGAAACTTGCGCCCGTTTCGTATGACCACTGTCCACTCACAACCTGTCACTGTATTTCCCGACCCTTTATTTTCACTTGACAAGAATATTCCGAGCTTCGTTCACTCGATATTACATTCCGATACCTACGACTTTTTATTCGTGATACATTTTTCCAATTGTCTACGTAGCGCGCCTCCGGTATGAACTAACGGGATAGAATTTTCAAACAGTTTTGATTGATAAAGGTAGACAGGTTTTCGCTTTCTTTGTTTGTGAAATTAGATTCGGGAGGTAGCGTGAAACTTCAGTTACACTTGATTAATGGTGATTCGAGAGGATCCGGAAAAGGACGCGATTCCCATAGAAAATTAGCAGTCCGGTATTAATTTTCGATGGAAAATGATATAGTCGAAACGATGTTCAAAGGTAAATTTTTATCTGAGAGTGAATCTGCTCAGATTTAGATGCAAGAACGATATTATCCAATTTTCCGAAACAACGCTCTCGCTCTGTTAATATTTGATATGTTCTCGACTTTTCTCGAATTTAACGCGCCGATTAAACAACGCAGGGCGAAGGATTATGTGTGAATATTTAAAATGCTATATCGGTTCTAGTTCTGCGAAGAACAACAGCAATGTTTGTGCAATTTATAACAGAAATATCTTATTAACGGACGCCGTGTTTGTATACACTTAAAATTTTATGGAATTCTGTATTTGAATTTTGACAAATATTATCTCGAAGTTTACTTTAAAAGAACTGAGTTTAGCAATACTTGCACGGCACAAGGATACAGAAGGCTACGATTTAAAAGCGTCATATATTTTCGTATATTTGATTTTCCTGTGATGCTGTTTTATCTGAGACGTCCACGGTAAAAAATATTAAAACCATCCACTTTCTCTGGACATTTCAACCCAATTCCAATCGTGAAGTACGTATCTGAATTGTATAAATAAAAAGTTTATGACGATATCACAAAAACTTTTCCCGACGACGTAACGACGGCGAGATTGCGGTGCTGGCGTGCACATACTCGTAGAACATAGTTGCATCCCGCAGGTTGGACGACCATTAAAATTGAAGGATTACTTTTATAGACCAGTTGGCCCGCTTGAGATAATATCGGTAAATTTTATGAAAGCAATAAACGGAATTCGATTTTAGACAGTCGTGTGTATATGATTGTTTAACGGTTTAAATACAAATGCAATGGAGTTTAAGATGCTTTGATTGCGATTCATCCGCGTAACGTGTTCATGTAAATGCAGCGCAGTTGCCATATCATAATCCAATTACTATTGATATAATTTGTAATGTATAGATACTGTACCAAAAATTTATCGATATCACCCTAGATATATGTAATCACTCATCCGAGCGGTCACAGAGGATCGTTTGCATAGTAGCAAAATGATTGCATTTTGTTACTATCTTCAAATACCCGTATAGGTACATACATATAATACAATTCATAATTTTCACAAAATTTTTAGATTTTGTGACGCTATCAGTTTAATATCATATTAAGTGAACAATATATTAGCTTTGTGTATGACGGAAACCTAATATCTTTAATAACATTTTAGTTTCCTATTTTGTAAAATGAAAATTAGGCAGGCTTGTGGCCAGCTTTTTGGGAATTAATTGTGAATTATTATATGCGGTTATTTTTGTTAATTGATATTACATTTCCAACGAATGCTATTATCGAATATAGCGTAAGCTATGAAATAAAATAACACACTTTTAAAGAAAAAAAAAAATTATTTCATACATAATCTAACGTGCAAATTTACAAAAGATTACATTTCTATGTAAGAGAAAAAATAATAAAAATGATCAGACTTTCTTAACTATTTTGACTCTAGACCGCGAGTGTAGATGATATCTATAGGTAGGCACTAATATAATACATCTGAAGAGTTTTTTCTGTTTGTTTGTTTGAACACGTTAATGTATAAAACTAGAAGTCGAATTTGAAAAATTATTTTTGTGTTTGATAACTCGTTACAACTCCAACGCGAGTGAAATTGCGGGGCATAGCTAGTTTGTAAATAAGAATGTCACAAGTATACTAGCAGGCTATTATTTTAAAACCTTTTTTATTAATTTCTAATATATTAATTTTTAAATGAAAATATACCTAAATATTTGTCTTCTTTATTGCTCAGTCTGTAGTAATTTACGACGGGCTCACCCTCGTTGACATTTTAGTTGTCCGTGGACCTTTATTAGATTTAAGGTTACCTAGATTAGATTTAGGGGTAAAAGTTTATCTTTGTTCTATTTCACAAATAAAACGAACATTGACAAAATAAATGATTTTGCATTAAGGATTAAGGTCCTTTGTTAGTTTTTGTTACGAACACTTGACACAACATTGTACGTTTTGTGTTAACTATGCTGAATTTTATTTTATATATTTTTTTATTTATGTACACAGAAAACTCTAAAAAAAATACATAGTAATGAAAATTAATAAATAATGCACAAATAAAGCCTCACACTCTGATATTCCCCGTGTCTCCATGGCTCTCAGCCATAGCTTCAATATTGGGTTTCATGATACAATTCCAGCAAACAAAAATACTATAGGTAATTAATAAAAAATATTAAGAGACCGAATTAAAGGTCTATGTTATAGCTACATAGGTTTATCGTTACTTAAAAATAAATCACTGACAGCCAACAAAATATCTAATTAATCTGAATAAATGGCAAAGGCTTTACTTTGAATTAATGTGATTCAATTTAAAAGACAGATAAAATTCCATCCAGAAAGAATAAGAAAATCTTAAACTTTACATTTACACAATCAGAAAGTGGGTTAATGAGATTCGTTCAAGAAAAACATCTCGTTATCATACATTATTCAAGCTTTCGCGAAGTTATTCCGCGTTCACGCGTTCATTAGACACGCGAGTACGGCGAGCACCAACTTACGATTCGCGCAAAGCGCCCGGACCTGTCGCCTTTATCACCCGTTCTACTGAAACTATTCTCAAGTATTTCGGGGACTCGGAAAGTACTCCCTTGTTATTTAAATTTATCACTCAACTTTTATCCTCTAAATTCATTGTAACAGGTAATATTTCACAGGTTATTAATTACGCAGCGCCGGCATCCTCGGTGTAACTCTTATTACATTATGTCAGTTGCAAATTGAAAAATTCCCGGAGCGTGTGTCCCGTCTCTCCGAAGTATTTTGGCAAAATTATTCTCATTCATTAAGTCGAGAAGTGGAGGGCGCGCTCGTGAGATTGTCGACGTACCATTCACTTGTGAATAACGAGGTGACTTCCTGTTATTAGTTATGTCGGCAAATTGTTTTTCTTACGCTTTTGTGCTCCGTCTAACTCGACGATCGATCGTGATTTATATCTGGCTATTACCTCCCGACATTAACACACTGTCGGTGGTTGGGGATATCTAAAGTCGAAATATCGTTTCCTATATAATAAAAGACATCAATAAGTTCCTATGAATATTGTCGGGAATCGTCTTTTTTTACCGAACCCGAATCTTTGTTTTCATTTTTCTCCACTAATAACAACCGTTAACCTTAATCTTTCTTGGTCGCTCAACAACTTACTCGAAATTAAGTAAACATTATAATCAACTAAGATAAATGTTTTAGGCGACAAAGCCTTTGTTCTAAACAACATAATAAATTTTCCGGTTTGGCAGCATACATGCCTACAGCACCACCACCTGACATGTTTGTAACGGAACGCCATCCCCAATCGCTACGCATCTCTCTTAGTACCAATCCATTAATTAAAACTTATTTTGTCGCAGAAGATAATATACGAGTAACTGTGCGACAAACAGGAGCTGCGTAGTTACGTCGGATTTGGTTAAAGTTAAGCCTATATATACATAGTTTGTTGGTTTAAGAAGATTTACTAAGTAGGTACTCTGTACGTAGAGGTACTTAAATTTTGCACTTTGAGTGGATTTAACTACCGGGTAAATGAAACGTCTTATTACTCTGATATTTTTAATATTGAATGTACTTTGCCTTTAAGAACCATTCATTGTTTTCACCCTGTGTATTTATGTCTTGTCTTATTATGTCTATACATTTTTACGAAATATAAAATACCTATGCGGAGAACTCATGCAAAGAATTTGAAAAATATAGCGCCAAAAGAGCTTTAGAATACCTTTTTAAAATCCGTATAAAGGAGGTTGAAAGATTTCAACTTTCAATACATTTCCCATTTCAGATTTGGAACAGTTGAAAAATATCTCAAAAGGATAGCGCTTAATGCGAGACAAAGACTGATTTAGATCTTTCTTACCGAACTTCTCTATCGTGCCACTATTTACACATTGCAAAGGTTCGTACTCCATCAGCCTACAGAATCCTTTTGCATAAAATAAAATTTAACTGCTTTTGTGCTGTGCGAGATTCAAAGAAAATTTGTGGATCCATAGTTATTCAGGTTCCGTGAAATGTAAATAGCCCTGGCACCAGGTGTCGCGCCAGAGAACGCGTGTCGGAATATTGCGACAGCTTCTATGCGATTAAAGTCGTAAGTGTTAGCAGTATCATTCGAACATAATTTCTCCCTATAAATTCCCTATGCTTAGCTCGGTGTAAAGAAGTTTATTCGTCGCTACTTCATTGCGAGTTCTTCATGCGAGCGCGGAATGTAATCAGTTCAGAAACTAATACCGCGTCGTTTGCAAAGCCCCTCTCGCGTATGGAAATGCCTCGTTGGATCCGCCGTTAGTTCTTTTGATTGCTGGCTCTTCTTGGCGAATTAAAACGAAGTTCGAGCCCAGTCGATTTCTAGAAAATTAAAGGAGCGTCTCATTTTCAACGATTGCTCCTTACGTATAATATTAGTATGACTGTGCTCTCTTACTGTTGACTTAAGTACCTAGTTATTTTGTCTCAAACGTTCGTTTTAATTAAGTGGACGCCTTATCAAGGTGTAACAAGCGAGTGTGTGGGGTTATCTTTTATTTGTGTCTGCGAAGTCTTTGTTGAAATTGAAATTCTTGGAAATACACAAATTTAAATTTACACATGCTTGGGTAAATAAAGTTGTTGTAAGTGTTTTCGTTAGATAGCGACTTAATTTTTATACTCTGCTTGTTCCCTTATGAGAACAATAGGTACTAGATACAAACATTTATAAACAGAGACAGCTTTTCAAATATTAGCATATATTTCCAATTAAATGAATTAATAAACGTATTGAAAAATTTTAACTATAGCTTAAGGTATGATGGATGGGGCATTCACAGAGTTGATATAGTACCATGTATAAAGATTGCTAGTAAAATTTGTGCTTCATTTAAAACGCGGTCATTGTTAATATTAATGTGCATTTAAGTTAGTCGAGAGTAAGCAGAGTTAAAATAGTATGATTAATGCATTCTAAGAAACGTTTTAGTTGCAATGGAAGACTTTGACATACGAAGCGCGACGGAGTACCGTGGTGCTGGGTTTGTGGCTTAAGCAGAACACAAACGCCACCTAACAAGCCATTTTAGTTCTACCATTAACATATTTTTCGTAAATTTTAAAACATAATTGTAACTTTTTAACTTTTCACTTCATTCAAATTGAAAGTCACTTTTATTTATTACGGGTAAAAATTAAATATCGCAGTGCAAAAATATATTATTATTATATAAAAATCTCATTAAAATATTTTAGTAATAAGGCTGCCATACGTCTTTCGAGAATGTCCGAATGCAAAACGACAATTAAGTAGGTAAAAAATTAAATTTTAGTGGCTTTTTTATGAGATCACATTGAAAACTAAAGTGGTCGCATAATGATAACGGTTGAACGTAGTTAGAGGCAGTAATATTATCAACGCAAAGCCAGTTTACCGTACGATAGTGAACTGATATAATATAAAGTAATTTTTTTTAATTAAAAATTCCTTATATTCTAGTCACAAATACGTGTTAAGCGCTATTACAGCCACAGGCGACGTAGATGATTTTAACGTTTAGGGGAATATCCGTAATATAAATAAAATGTATTCCATTTCAACATTATTATGCCAATAATATTAAATTTAAATTATGTTGTAGATATCTTCAACAAAAAACTTGTCATGCTCGAAAGTATGAAACTGTTCACTACTTCTAGGAAATAGGGGAAGTGAGGGCTCTGGGTGCAAACCTTATGAGATTTTGCGTATATTACTGTCAGCTTCTCCACCAATCCGCAATGGAGCTGCGTGGTGGAGTATGCTCCAAGCCTTCCCCGGTTGTGGCTAGAGACCCGTGCCCAGCAGTGGGACATAAAACGGGTTGAAGGCACTGTAAGGTTAATCTAATTTTGATTTACGAGTATATAGTAAATAACTTATTTGTTTTATCATTGAAATGTGTTCCTGAAGATAATTGTCAATCAAGTATTGAAAATTATTATGTGCCCGCCCACTCTTCCGCTAACGCCGTAACTTTAACCCCCATGCAAATTAAATTACACTCAAGTTTCGCTGACTTAGCCACACTGTGGGTAAGATAACTCGTTTCTTGTCGCTCTTGCTCCAGACTTAGATTTAAACGTATTCATAATAAGAATTAAGAAGCTTTCATGGATCCACACCCTTGTTATAAAGCGGAGTAATAATGTTGACTGGTGACAATATCCCAAGGGTATTAGGCTGTGAATATTTTTAAGAAAGTAGATTGCTAAGGATTCTTCCAGTAATTTCTCAATTCTATTATGACTAAGTGGAACTGATAAGTTTAGGTCTAATGTGTTTCTTCATTTTTAAGATACGAGCAATTCATTCGGAAATCAGAGTTAAGATCTTTTTTCCAAACAAATAACTTTCTTTAATGTAGTTTTATTTTTACCGTAATGCTTATTATATGTATAGCTATCTTACAATATCCATAAATATGTTTAAAGCATTTAACAATTAAAATCAAAAAATTCATTCAAAATATGTATAGCAAGAAGAAAAGTAGGTAAAGCTTGCTAATAGGTAGATACTCGTACAACGAATCCCACAATCGCACTAAATGGAGTGTCGTGGCACAAAACATAACAATAAAGTTAGTCGTATCTGCTGACCATCACAAAAAGCATATCGTTCGCGTCCTGAGTACAATACAAACTTAAATTGTCCGCGAAAGCGTCATGCACTCGGCGGTTCCAATTTCCCCGCGAAGTAGCCATTGCTGAACATCTGTTCGGAGGACAAGCATAAATATTATTTGAAAATCGTTTCATGTATAACTCATAAACTTTTATGTTCACTGTCCGTGTTGGAGCTTTCTAAACGAACCCAGTTAGTTTCCTGCACAAAAGCTGCAGACATTTTAATATTGGACCGTCTGGAGTCCTATCCTATCAGCTGGTGTAAATTTCGTTGAAGCGAAACTGCCGTCCGGCACGCCACCTTCTCCTGGTCAAATAATAAGGTTCTAATGGCTAACTATTGCCTAATGTATTTCGGGTAAATGGAATAACGCTGCCGGCTTTGCCCGCTCTTGCCAGGTTGCGATTTAGACTGCACTTACTTAGTACACCAGACAGTCGGAAATAAAGCGCCCGCAATTCAATTTCTGCTTATTAAAACGTGCCCTTCCTCTGTGAGTTTGTATTTGGAGTCAACGGTAACTAACTGAATTTATTACTTAAACTCTGCTTCTGGGAATTTTGTTTTGATCTGATCCTTCCAGGCGGATGAATAATTGTGATCATACGTTAGTAATTGTGCGTAAAGTTACTACCAACGATCTACCTACAGTACACCGACTAATAATAAAGTTTTGAAAACATACCATTACCTATGATTGAAATCAGGATAACTCCTGTCTGTATTGGGATTTTGTTTGATTTGGTTTGTTTTGATTTGGTATTGTGCAACTCCGCGATCTCCAGTAGAATGCATTGGTGTCCTTCTTGCACGATGTACCTTATGAGCTACTCCCGAGCTAAATGGATGAAGCTAGATGGTGATCAGTTGATATATACGTCAGCCAAGCCTCTACATATACCGTCTTCCTTCTCGGAGTTACTGGCTTACTGGCGTAGTTCCTACTCGAACCGCCTACAACCTTGGAAGCTTTCTTTTCATTCCTTTCTAATTGAAGCATATACTCAAAAATAAATTATTTTTCTGACTTTTTTTGGGTTTCAAGTCGGACTTGATTTTTTCTTAAATAATATTATTTTCGTAAAACAACGTCCAATTCGGCACAATATTCGTTTGTAATATACAATCCATTAATCCAGAATGGGCGTGCTTTGCGTTGCCGGTCACGAATTAATTACATTTCATACTAGATTATGATCTGAATATTACAAATAAATTGTTTGTATAAAGTAGCCAGTGGTCGTAAATCAATGCTTTCAGAAGTACCAACCTATTGATTTTGTCATATTTTGTATAATTGCATTAAATCAAATCAAATTTACCGTAGGTACTCTTGCGCTATGAGGCTTGTATAAAATTTAATTTAATGTTATATCACGTTTAAATTAATTAACTTTCTAACGGTCTCTATCTGTAAGCGCAGTGCGATAACAGAGCCAAGCAAAGCGTAGCATATTCATATTGAAATTCCGATCATTTTATTTAAATGTGTTCGTATTTCAAGTTTGCGGTGAACGAGATTACTTTGAATTGCATACATTTATCAGTTAATCGTATTGAGGTTAGATTTTATCTTTTATTGTGTCCGTTTGTGTAAATAAATAGTATATTATTATTGTTATTGTTTTTCGATTTATTTTTGATCTATCTGGTTTGAACAAATGCTATGTGAAATACAATTAGATTTTTATCAGCCTTTCTTTGTTGGTACGAGGTTTCTAACTTTCCAAAGTTCTAAAATTATTTCCCTCTACTATTGTAGAGGGAAATAATTTTACTATCCCTTTTTTAAAGATACCGTTAATAAAACATATCTTACTTGCAAGAATAGTTTCAGTATAATTTGTAATTAGCCACTTTATTGTTCAGGAGTTTTGCTTCGTTATATCTGAATAGAATTAGTTGATGAAAGTTATAATAACTGTTAAGTTCTGAAACGTACATAATTGAAACAATGAAACATTTAGCTGCTAGTTGGTATAAATATCAGTAAAAGTTTTAAAATTAATATTATCTATATTTAAATACTTTGATAAGATTATTTACATAATGCCAGTTAAATATCCTTGTTCAATCGAATATTATATCCGGTCACTACAATACTAAACACATTGATAATCGATAATGCGGCATATGAATGCCTGTGTAATTATTACCTGTGTACACACTAGCCTCTATCGCGGTATCCTTGTACTCATTCGGCAAACAATACTCGATGCAGACTGTAAACAAATAATATGCGATGAATTATTGAGCGTGTTACATCAACAAATGTGTACCTATACGTACGCATAATTAGCTCCAGATAATTGCATATTACGACGTCATTGCGTGTATAAATACGTGCACGTGTAACGCGCTATAGAAATGTGGGTAAGGACTTTACTATTAAGTTTTTACCTCATTCTTTTGATCGATTAAATGGTTGAGGTTGATATGGGAAATTGCTACATCTGCCCTAATTTCCCACGCTAGATTTACCAAACGAAAATACTATAATAATACAAACCACTATAATACAAACCAAATAATATTTGAAAGTAATAATATTATAGGTACAGTGTATAATTATATACCTATTACTGATAGCTGCTGCGCCAAACATTCATAATTAAGCTTTATCTCCACCCCGATAGTTCTTTCAGATATATAATTCTTTAGTCTGCACGTTGAGAAGTTTATGGTATTATTTATAAGAATTACGATTAATATACAGTGGTTTAATGTCAGTTTGCTAAACGTCTGGTTGTAGAGTGTGTGTAATATTTCTACAATACGTAGATAGTTCGTAGACCTTTTCGTAGACGGCCCGTAGAGGTTTCTGCAGATGGCTTCACTATCTTCTATTACATAATTATTCCCATTTTAAAGGTATACCCTAAACTATAAAGGATATAGGTAAGCGATGTGAATTGTGTTATAATTGATAATTTGCCTATGATAATGATTTTATTATAAATTTTTTTTTAGATAAATCTCAATAATTTTATCAAATTTTTTCATACATAAATAGTGAAATGAAGTTGTGGACTAAGCTAATGGAGTCAATTATCGGTGTTTTTAGAAAATGCAGTGCATATGAAAAAACTGAACATACTCATCAATTATATTTTTTATTTCTTCCCTTTGGAAAAGACTTGCCTTTAACGACTTGATTTGCGCCAAGTAAAATAAACACATACGTTCGTCACTCCACGATGTTATTGCGCAAGTTGTGGTGTTTCTGTAGGCTTGTACTCTCAGTCGGCGATAAATAAACACGGCGTGCGCTGCAGCCGATAAGCCTTCGGTTGCGACGACATGCAGAAGCGGGTAGACTGATGTAAGGCAGGGTTGTCGCTAACTGGAAATATATATTTGAAATTCAGAAATTCTATATTAATTAAATATTCATATTTTATTTTACTTTAGGGCTTGTTACGTGTGAATAGTAATAGATAATAGATAAAGTTTAAAGTCAACCCCGTGCTATAGAAGAAGTTGTTATAAATTTTATACTATTGTTTATGTCTTTTGCATTTAAAGTTTGACTTTCTGTTTGTGTGTTCCTGTGTTCGGAAGTAATCTTTGAATTTTTGATTTTTTTTCTATATTATATCTACTGTGGATGTACCGAGGACACTTTATACAAAACATTTGTAAGGGACTGTGAATCTAGGTTTTACCTTACATCAATGAAAAATTCCACAAGTTTTTCAAATTGGTTAGATAATACCTATCTTCTTATTTTGTAGGACAGTTCAGAACACATTAACCAACCCTGTATAATATCAACCTGCCATTAATATTTACTATCGTATTGGCTTTACGCCTGCCAAATCTAAGTTGCGAACCCTGGCCGTCCTCTATCTTAGCAAATGAAGATTATCTAGTATTCGTAAACAATTATTTATTATTTATATTGTTCATTTCCTTTTGTTTCTTTTTTATTGTGTTAGGTGTTTAAATTTTGTTCAAGGTGTGGAATAAATTATTCTATCTATCTATCTATTTGTCTATCAATTACACGTATTGCATTTTATTAGAGTTAAACAACTATAAAGTTTCACACTGCAAACGACACTTAACAATAGAACGACCGACCCTGTGCAATAACTATCAGCCTGCCCTTATACCAACTGCACTATCGAGTTCACGCTTGTCTGAATTTGAGTTGCGAACCCTGTGCCCCCTTCATCTTGGCGAACCACGATAGATAAGTCTACCTCGCAGCTTCGTTGTCATTATGCAAAATTACTCCAGCCTATTGTCTTTTATTTGTGTCAGTTTCCAAAGTGCAGTGGAGCGGCGCTACGGAGATTAGGCTGTCTAAATTCAGGCTTAAATTTTAATCGCCGTTTAAGGCTTCCTAACGGAGCACTGAACAGCATCTTTATATGGCATATTTTGGCAGAAGTTCCTTGATTGTACGCCAGAATTTAAATAGAGATACTTTGCTCATTAAAACACATTTTCTGTCAGAGGGCTTAGAGTGTTTTTTTAACCGACTTTTTGTGTCTGAAATTTTCAAGCAATTTTCTAGCATATAACTTGACTGCGTCAATTTTATAATGTGTGAACAAACTTCCGTAATTCAAGTTTTTATAACTTCTCCGTCTTCTCAGTTTTCCCAAGCAATAACTCCGTAAATACATAATTAGATTTAACACACATAATATACACAAGGTACCTAACAAGCAGAACCGGTCAAAAATTCAACAACATAAAAATTCGAGTGAATTATCCCACTGTAACTCATAAACATCGTGATCAGCTAGACACGTTATTTTTCACTTGGCTTTATTTTTACGCGAAGCTACATCGGCCGGCATCGAACCGGATTCTAATCAATTTAATTTATCAGGGATCCCCGGAGGCGGCCATTCACTTCATTTAATGCGCGTATTTTGCGGCGGAGCTGATTGTTTTGAACCATTCGGTTGTACGGTCCATTTAGATTAATTATTGGATTACTTCATTTAGCTGCGATTTATTTATGAAGATACTTACTTGCACGGCGTCCGAATATTATTACATGCCGGTCTCGTAGAGTTTTATGTATTTTATCTATGTATGTGGATTATTTAATGATAATTGACTTTACAGGAGTGCCAAGATTTTTGTCGTATTCTATACACAGAGCAAAGCGCGAATCTAAAATCAAGAACAGGATGGCATGGTAATCTAATATTGTCCATTAAACCTCACAAATGATTTTATTCCTCATACTACTTAACTAAATACAGTGTTAGTGGTAAACAGAAAAATCCCAATTTGTAGTCGTTATTCGTCTCAAATCTGCACTGTGAGAACCAAAAGTACGGCAAAACAAAATAATTCTTTTTTTAATTGAACACAGGTTTTAACAAATATAGGTAATAATATCTTCAGTTTCTGCAAAAAAGAAAGATCAAAAGGTTAATGTTTTTAAACATTATGTAGGTACGTTCATTTGTTTATACATTTTAATATCTAGATTTATTTTTGTTTTAAGAATTTTATTCATACTCGTTTACCAATAAAACCGCACCATACTTATAGCTATGATGACATCAGGTCCAGATACCTCAACAGCATCGGTCGTAAGAAATATTAATTATCGTCAAGATTAAATAAGAAAGGCGGCAATCGAAGACCGAAATGAGGGTGGCATTACGACGGTGGCAGCATTTGTCCCGGCAACTAATAAAGGAGACAATATTGCACTCGATACGTATAAATGTGCGAGCAACATTTGGGGCGTGATATTAATTCCGCCAGTAATTGCTATCGGTTTCCACCCGAGGCTGCAGCCATGAGCCATGAATACGGGAGTTACCGCTATTTGTTCCTGACGTTGCGGTTTAGGGTTTTACCTCCGCCCCGTCCTATATTTATTTTCTTCGAGTTTGTCCAAACACACAATAGCCGAGTGGATTATCGAGTACGTTTCTATAGTTGGTATGCAGTGCGGCGAAAACGTTGCACTTCGATATTTGAATTTAAACTCAAGTGCACTAAACGTTACACTGACATCTCAAATATCATTCTCTATATCATTTAAGATCTTTAAGTCATAGATAGCTTTAAGATCACATTAAAGAATGTACTGTGACGTCACGGGAGTAGCCATTCGTTCGGCTATAAGTGGATAACCTCTCGGAGCGCCAGTATCAAAATCTCGTCATCCATAAATTAAGGTAGCGTGGTTACGCCTGCTACCGGCTAAGCCATATAAGCTCTATTGTGCATAACCAAGAGGGACAGGAAACCACAACACAGCTCCCACTAGACAAGAACTAGTATCTCTAAGCACCATGGTTAATTGATAATATTTTTTCAACTGTTTTAAAAGTCATTTCGGATATCATAATATATGTCCTGACATTTTACCGGTTGCAGTTGTTTTCATGTAATAATCGCTCAAAGGTATTTTAGGATACAGTGATATTAATACCGTTTACTTCTCAAGTTTATCAGGTTGAAATTAATTACTTTTAATTCTCAATTTTACCACCAACCCTATTATCATAAGTGTCTCGAGCCTATGGTTAGCTTTTAATTATCATTACTGTAGCTAAAATATGTTTAGTTACAAACCAATATTTATATTTCGAATTTATTGTAAAAGTCATAAATGTAAAAGTTTGTTATTGGCACCTCAAAGAAACTTGTAGCTCGCCTGCACGAAGAAAATAAGGCATCGTCTCCTAAAAGATAAGTAGGACGTAACTCCATTCGGTAAAGGGCCTCTCAACATACTTGGTGTAGTGCTACCAAGTTTACGAGAGCCCCCACGTCTCTTGTATTGGAAGGAAGATTGGTAGAGATAGGAAAGAGTGAAAGGATTGCGGCGGGTCGATTTTTAGTGGTCGCATTGTATGTAGTCGGTTCGACGCGCGGTATGAACGGAGGTTCTCGTTATTTTCAATTTCCATACGCGAGCACCCTTCCTCTACGTTTTCGTGTACAAGTATGAAAAGCGGGTGGATTAAGCCATGAATCTTGTAAAGACCAAATATGATTAACACGTTTTGGGACTACAGTGTTTTTTTATTATTTTTGGAAAATTAAAACTACGTTTTTCATGATTAGGGTTAAATGACTTTTTGTAGGATTAAGTGACTGCAATACGAACTACATTATGAAAGCAATCAAACTAAATTATGAAATATACCGGTCAGTATCAATATCGAATAATAATTTAACGAGTAAAAAAAGGAATTTAAGCGCAACATTAAATTGTAAGAAGAAATTCTGAAAATGAAAAAAATATTTTGTTCCGTGCGCGCTTCTTTAAGGGTAAAACTTTAAATTTAAACGTTATCGTTTTACCTGCTGTACCTTGCAAAATCACGGCGAAGTTGTTAAGAATTAAACATTTATCGCTCGGGGCCTATTCGCACTTGACCTTTTTGCAACATGAAAGCTCCACTTAAAAATATTAGGGAAGACGGCGTTATTACAACACATTCCTGGCAACACTGGCAAAGTAGAGTGGGTGGGACGTAGAACGAGAAAATTGTATTTCCATTTTTACAATTTCAATTTAGTATTAATTTGAATTGGGAGCCTGGTCGGGCGCGCCACCACATGTAAAATATGGATCGGCTAAGTGAAATTAAAACGC
>DWQK01001012.1:0-17278 GCA_018231225.1 Noctuana stator
GGTGTGCAAATTTGGTTAAAATCGGTTAAGAAGATTAGGAGTCCATCGCGGACAAACACTGTGACACGTAATTTATATATATTATTAAGATAAGATTAAGATTAAGATAAGATAAGATAAGATTAAGATAAGATATTCTTTGTTGGAGGGTGACCTATGCTGTGACAGTAAATGTGAAGAGTATTTGTGTTCGTGCACAGTATCGACGCAACGGCGGAAACCGGTCGGCTGGGGCGGCTGGTGAACCACTCCCGCGCCGGCAACCTGGCGACGAAGGCGCTGTGGGTGGACGGGCCGCGGCTCGTGCTGCTGGCGGCGCACGACATCGCGCCCGGCGACGAGCTCACATACGATTATGGGGACCGCTCCAAGGAGTCCTTGCGCCATCACCCCTGGCTCGCACTTTGACCTGGGTGACTGATTTTTTTTTTATTTATCTTTTTACAATCAAACTGTAATATTGTTACGAGCTTTCGCTCGCGATAACGTCACTGTATTTCCAGAACGTAATGGTAATTGTACCAGAATCCAAAACTATATAACGCAATTTATGGGTGGCCATATTAAGTATATAGCAAATATTACTATGATTTTGTCTGACCAAAATCACGTGTTGGGTCATGTAAGACCTTAAAAGTGTCACTGCAGTTGATCACGAAATTTTACTATCACCAATTATCACTATCTACTTTAAGCTTGGCCCTTGTGGAAAAATACAAACCTAGGTTGTAAACATGTAAAAGTTTAATAAATAAATATTTTCTGTTATTTCAATTAAATCTAATAATGATGTTTTAATTCCTTTTTTTTTAAATGTGTTGCATTTTATTTACAGGTATAAGCCCGGAAATCTCATTCTGACAACCAACAATTATTTATTAATTTAGTTTAGGTAATAATTATATCTGAGTTTTCTTAGTGATCAGACACCTTTGACTGTTGTTTAGTGAAACTAAGTGGCCTAACACTAGTGGTTTTATAAAGCAGGGTTAAGAGATATCTATGAGTTGAATACCTTATGCCATCGCGGTGAGTGCAAATACTGGTTTGTACTCACCGCGAGCATAAGGCAGTCCTTATCTATCATGTTGAAGACGTGTTTGGAATGTTGTTAGGGTGTTAAAGAGATAAGTTTGTTATTGTGTATTATGCAAATATTAAGATTTTTGACAGTAACATAGAGTTTTCTCCGTAAATGTAGCTGTACAAAATTGAATGTAGATATGCACTATAATTATCACTAGGCGTATTGCGAACTTTATAAAACCAGACAGTTATTGGGCAACCAAACCCAGAGAACTTGGGTATCTCATTGGTCAATGTACGCTTGACGTGTCTATCCCATTGGTCAATTTAATTGTCACGTGACCTCTGGCTGACGTAACTTACGTAAACAGAATGGCAATAGGAGTTTGTTATGGAGCCCTAGGATAGTATACAATTAAGCAAGACTAAAGTTGAATAGATCTACATTTATAATGTTATTCTATTTGTGGTTATAACAATAATGATTAATAAAATGTTTTATTCATAGTTAGATTAGACAGCTTTGAAAGGCATACAGATATGAATGTTAATTACGAGTATGTCTAAACTCCTTAATGAAATGGTATTTTTTATTTAAATATCAGTATTTATGTATATTTAGTTGAATACTATTAGTATTTAAGTAAATATACTTGTAGTAAGTTATTAGTATGATACTAATAACTTTTGACAAACGAATGTTGCGTATGTTACATCGATATCAAGAAGGGTCGTAGATCATTACCCGCCTCACAACTACGTTAGTGGTTACTGAAGAATAGTTATATAGTAAGCGCTTTGACGCCACTCAGAACGTACGCACCACAGCTCGTCTGCTGGTCTGTTCCTGAGGCGTGCTAATGGACGACGACTTTAGGTGTAAAAATGGTATAATAACAAGAGAAACTCGGAGAATGTACAAATATGAATTGAACTATTGACAAATCTTGGTATCAATACTTTGGTTTTAGATATAACAATCAAACTTAATTTGGTTTTAGATATAACAATCAAACTTAATTGATAAAGAAATAATTTACCAGAAATTATAAGTGAGCTCTGTGATCTGTCCACTGCATTTACTAATTTGACACACTGGATAAAATTGAAACCATGAAATAAACAATTAACAAATGTTTCCAAATATTCTTAGAGTTCAGTGACACAATAAGTTTGATTTTTTTAGAACCTTTCAAATGTAATTAGTTAGATTAAACCAAAAAGAGGAGACATTTGTTATGGTTTCTGTGTATGTTCTGTATACCAGTCATATTCATATATGTATATCAGTAAATATATTCCACAGCCATACTTTTTTTTTTCATTATTATTCTCTCTTATTGTTTAGCGTATAATTGTAGCATCTACAGTTTACTGTGATGACTTATCGTTCTCCTCTTGTTTGGTTTAAAATGTATTTTTAATTTATTCACCTGAATGCCTTAATAAATTATATTATCATATATGAAAAACTTATGGTCATACATACTTACTTTTTTACCAATAATCACATATGCTTTAAATAAAATTTACTATTATTGTTGCAATATTGTACGAAATTTGAACATAATTAAAAAGTAATAATTGAATATTTTTGCAAGGTGATGATTAACAAATAATGTTTTGCAAGCAAGCTTTTTAATAATAAGTAAGTCTCGGTTGAAGGATCAATTTATATTATGCTTACTACTAGTGTAAAAATATGTTATAAATTTATTAATCTCAACTAATTTGTTCAAGACATAAACTCGAATAGTTATACAATTGTCGATGGTATTTTTGTTTCATTAATTTATGTAATTTGTAAAATACGCGGTTGTAAGAGTTGCTCATTGTATGGTTTTGCATAATTTATTAAATGTCTATTTTATTGTAATTAAAGTAATGTGTCATTGTGATCTTAAATTGTATTACCTACCTACAGTGCATTTCAATAGAATCTGGCAAACAAACAAACTTATTCATATTTTTTTTTACTTACAATGAAATTATTCTTTTCAATGTAATTAAAAATTTTTAAAATATACAGTCCGTCAGTATGTTAATAATTAATATTTGTTAATATTTGTTTACAGGATCGCCAATGTCTATTGAACTGAACTATAATAATAATATGAAACGATAAGCCCACCGGAAAAAGATCAATTTCGGACACAACATACATTATTCTCAATGGAATTAATAAAAGACATAAAAAGTATTTAAGGGCAAAATAACGGCGGTCAAGTTAGTCGTTTCTAAATTGTAACTAACGCAATGATATAATCAAATTATTCTGATTGCGGCGAAGACATCTTTGATTTTATTACAGAATAGTTTTGTAATACAGATCGCAGTGGTATAGTAACCAAATTATTACATTTGTTTAAATATCGTGTTTTTCCCTTAATGACGTCATATTAACAAAAATGTCCAATCGCGAGACTTAATGAAAGTGATTTTATAAGCAAATGTGTGATAGAGGCTGCAACCTAATAGTCCCGTTAATAAACTTTAAATAAAATTGATAAGACGTGAGTTAACGATCTCAGACAGTCGGGAAAACATACATAATTGCTAAATTTATGTGGCAGTGTTACATAGAAATAATTTTATTTATTATTTGCAATGTAGTAACACACACCTTTGTTTTATCCTTATACTACATCTGCCACGAAGTACTGGCTTTCAATATCGAAGTATGAAAGCAAACGTTTAAAATGATAAATCAAAAACAGTTTGGAAAAAAGACTTACCTAAATAAAATAATAGATTTTTATCATTTAGATCTCTAAAAATAAATTTGCAGCATCTTAGCTGATTTTAGAACTACTTACCTCGTTTGTGAAACATATTACAACCCATTTTGGATGTATCTCAGAAATTAAGGCTAATGTAACTATACGCTTCAAGATTCTAAAATTAGCCCTTGCAGTCTGAGATTGTACAAATATATTACGAGTGCTAGGTAATTTATTATATAAAATTTTATACGTATTCGTTAGTGTTAGTATTAATTAAAATCGAATAAGAAAACACGATTAGTGGGATAGCCATGATCACCGAATGAAGAATAATAACTATAATAGTAATAATAATATATTAACGATAAATTTGTATTAAATATTAATTAATTTAATTAATATTAATAAAGTATGAGGCAGTTGAGAAGCTTAGCCAGTTGTTAAACGTCCCCTCCCTATGCTAATACACTTTTTCTAATAATAACGTTATTATCTAGTATGTATTGCCAAAATAATTTTAAATTTTAAGGAATATATTTTAGAAATCTAATTCTCTGTAACAGCTGGCGAAGTTTTAATGAAAAAATATTGTTGGGCCGACTGTGCGTTTGGTTTTAATCTCTATGCTAAGCTGGATATGTTGCTGGATCGCCGTTACTTATTTAAAATGTTGTATTTTATTATGTTTATGTGCGTTAATCTGTTACGCTAGGTCTATTTGATTTAGATAAAGTATTTCATTGCACAGTTAACATTATAACAAGTTATCATGGAAAGGAGTGTTAGTTTATTCTAACACAATACATCTCTGTTGTAGCTGTTCAAAGCAAAATACTTATATCAATGTCATATCACATGTCCAACATAGATTTCTCTATTCTTAATCTACTATTAACATGCTAGGTGAAAATGTCGGGGAATACATGAAAAGTTCATAAAAGTTTCATTTTCGCAAAAATACAATTTGAGTTTTTACTACAGAACCAAAATCTTTTCGTTTTGAGTTTATTTTAACTTTATTTTTTTTTGTATTAGTTTCGTGTGTTACACATGTGACTAGACATTGTTATGTTGTGAAACTGTAATATCCAGCAACGTTCATTCGCTTTTGAAGTATTGCTTGAGTAGTTCCTATTCATGAGTAGGTATATATTAACGTACTAATGCCTTGTGTGAATTCCTAACTCCATGTAATGTTTCTTATTATATATTTTAGAACTAACTTAGTTTAAATGTACACCGAGAACCCTAGCTAATGTGTTAATATGTCAAGCGATAAAGTAGATCAATTTATATATAATTACAATGTGTTTCTATGTGGATTGTTGCGTAAATTGTTAATTATGTTTTTCAGCTTACGTTCATGGTAAGCGAACATGGTATAAATTATTAAGGTACTGTAATGTAAACGACTAGAACACGTTCACACGGCAATATTCGTGTATACAGAACTTAAGAAACTTTATACACTTTCAAGTTGTACTTACGTCATTCTGTAAAATTATGCATGAAAAGGTTATTTCTGCTGCCTAATAACTATTTTTATTAATATTGCTATGTGAATGAGCTACACCAATGAAATGCTTGGTCGTTTTGATCTTTTGAGCCAAAGATAAAGAGATAATAATGTTTTAACAATGAATTTGAGCAATATCACACAATACATAGCGCTGTGGTTTCCATAAATAGTAGGTGACATTTCGGTTGTGCATATACCTCCATTCAATTCAACTGGAATAAAATAAAAGCGTCACATATTCAAAGCTTTTACTACTACTGTATTGCTGAATATAAATAGGGACACTTCCATAGCATCTTCCAAAATATTTTTATAAAAATAAATATGTGATATGTGACGCTGTTTTATTTTATAAGTTGTGAGTAACTGCAATCACTTTGTATCATTTGCTTTTAATAAATTGTATCTATATATGTATACTATATAGTTTTACATATTATATATACTACATAATTTATGAACACCAAAAATGTACTATTTTTATATAAAAAGTAAAAATGTTCAGTTATCTCAAATTGTTAATATATTGTGTATCTTCAGTGTTCTGTAACAGTGACAATGGCTATATTTTTAGTAGCGTTATTATGAGACTTAATAATTTATTATGAGAATGCGTGCCGCCATGCACTGCCCCTAATTTAGCCGTAATTATAATATAATCTGTAGTAATTGAGAAATGAGTGAAATAAAAAAATATTGGTTACATTTTGTTTTTAATTAAGTACATACTAAAAGCAATACGAGTATTTGAATGTTCGTAGCTCTAGGCCGCAAGTGTATCTTTCTAAAAAGCGCAGGTAAGTAACGAGTAAATATAATACAAAAAATATTTATTGATATAAACCTAATTTATTCAGTTATAGAAATTGTTATAGGTAAATATTTAAATAAGCTGTTTTACATTATCAGTCTGGATAATATAACATTTAAGCCACTGCTATATTGTGATGATGTTTGAGATAGTACACCTGCGCCTGCGATTCCAACTCCTGAAGAGAACGCACCACTGGCGCCATCTGGCTGACGTGGTCCTGTGGAGGTTTTAAATAAATTTGTTAAAAAGTGGCCGCTAAACAGAGGTTGATTCTCGTGATTCTCATTCTTTAGCGACTTCATATTTGTTACATTAAGTAACTAAAAAACCAATGCCATCTCCTGCAGGATGGATGAACGATATTTAGATTAGAACAAAGATAATTTTTATTTATTTAATAAATTTTATGTGACATAATTGAACATACCTGATATCCCGTACCAACTTGTTTCCTTTTCTGTCCATAAACAACTTTTCCATCGAATTCATCAGATGGAACCTTCATGTCAGTCTCTATCTGTTGGATTGTAATATTCAAGTGGTCTTCGATGTCAGCCAGATACTGCAATATAAGAAACACATCATGCAACTACATTTCATAATTTTTTTTCTTCTATACTCAAAGTAAATGAAAAAGAGTCCTACTAGACACAGTAATAGTATAAAAGAGTTATAGATGTGAGGACTTCAGTTAAGATAGTTGGCATAGTTATTACGAAAATTGGTTGTCAACATAATGTTGTAATATATTTTCGTTAACCATATCGCATAGCCATACCTGAGGTTCGTTGTACCACATACAACAGCCTTTGGGTCTGTCATTGATGAGGTTGGTGTTCCAGCAGTTACGGCCACGTGACGAACACCACTCGCCGTGGTACCACACCTTGCGACCAAATAAAATAATTTAACAAAAAAGGGTTTGTTATTTAATTTTTATCCATAGGAGTATGTATAAAATAAACAACGAACTCTTCGCGCTACTGGGACTAGACTGAGTGAGAGATTAATTTGAATTATTAATTACCTTCTCCGGGACGGTGGCGACCAGGCTGATGGCCAGACCCATGCGTTCGGCGCGCCCCACACGCCCGATGCGATGCACGTAGTTGGACTTTTCGTCCGGCAGCGTTATATTTATCACTGTCAAAATTACATTAGGTTGATCAATTTAAATTGTATGATGTTATAGTATTAAGATGTCACGTAGACAAACTAAAAAGTAAACCTAACAGTTTTCGTGAAAAAAAAAAAATTAGGTATTACCTATTCTGAACTTACGATGTCAATCAATCAACTTACTGAAAGGCAATCCAGAAACGTCAATGCCCCTAGCAGCAACGTCGGTACAGACGAGGAACTTCACTTGATTCTGTTTAAACTTTTCCAAGTTTCCTTTACGTTCGGCCGGCTTGCGGTCTCCGTGCAAACATACGCAAGAGAACTCACTGCCATACGTTTTTAAGTAGCGTTCCAAGTTATCGCAGTCAAGCTTCGTGCGGCAGAAAATGATGGCCCTGTTAACATAAATAATTATTTATGTTTTATAATATATAACTTAATACTTAATAATATTGACGTTGGCCAGTTCTGAGGTAGAGCAAGAGGGGCGGAGTTCTAGGCGTCAGAGTCAAGGGGCATTAAAATGCCAAATACGCGTTTTCTGATTTTTGCAAATAAAAGTTGATCAAGATCCACAACGGGCTCTTTTGAGTCGCCGGTTCTTTATTCAGGAAAACTTCCGAGAAAGTAGAAACGTCAAAAAGACATCCCAAAATTGAATAACGATGAGTCATATAGGTAAGTAATCAATTTTATTGGAACAGAGTGTTGAGCATTTATTGAGTATTATTTTGAAAATAAAACATTAAAATTAAATTTACCTATCCATTTTGTGTTCTCTAATAGCACGTATGCAGTACTCTCCTTTGAGTATCTTTACGGCCTCGGATAAAGTTTCTGGAGTTGTGTTGCCAGTGTTGATATTATCCTTCGCGTGCACGGCGTCCGTTGTAATACGCCTATGGAGAACAACACATAGATTCTTATTAGGAAGACGCATTTACATCCCAAATATTATGATAATGTTTAGATAAAATACACTTCTTAAAGAAGATTCTTGCATGTGTTAGTTCAATGACCCCAAGCATTGGATAACTACATCAGCTACTGCCACCGCATCCCATTTTATAATGAGGCAATTATGCATTGTGTTTAGACACTATTTCCTTAGTTGATTAGTTTACAGTAGCTAGTAGTTCTACCAAAGGGCTTGCATGCCCATTAACTACTCTTCTTTAAAAAAAAAGGGTTATCATCAATCATACTGGCGTAACTGCTCCCAGCTGCGGTCCTTTTGCGGGTCTACATTGACCACGACATGGTGGACAGTTTCCGGCACTGCGTCCTCGCCCTTTAGATCCACCCATGTCGGGAAGTGCATTAGCTTCTCCTGCGGGAATATATAACAATATTTTTTTAAATAAATAGGTAGTAGTGTCCACATCACTTTTGTCAACAATAAATGTGAAGTTCATACCGCCATTTTCTTAACTTCAAATGCGTGCAAGGTTGCTGAACAGACAACCATTTGCAGTCTGCGACCATCACTAGTGATCTTCGGTATCTGTCTGTGCAAGCGCTCTATGAGTTCTCCATAGCCCGCCTTTAATAAGCCGTCTGCTTCATCCAAGACGAAAAACCTGCAGTGGGTGAGGGCCAGGTAGCCTGTTGAATTTTCCAATAAGTTGTAATAAATAAATAATCATTTTGAAATGATATTTGCCTCTCTCTAATTTGTTGTAATAATGGTTTGTATAATGTATTATATTATTGTGTAATGCAATAAGGAATATGAACATTGCCAGACATGTAATACATTTTTATTGGCTATTTCTTATAACGGAAAACCTTTGTCATAAAATTTACATTTAAATTAATTGAAACAACTTAAAACAAACCTCCTTGAATAAGATCCTCCAAGCGACCTGGCGTTCCAACAACAATATCTATGCCAGCATTAAGTTGGTTGATCTGATCCTTGACGTTTATACCACCTACCACTAACAGTTCTCTAATCTTCGGGTTGTCTAAGTACTTTTTGAATTTTGTTATTTGTGTGCATGTTTGTTCAGCAAGCTCGCGTGATGGCTGTTACAGAAAAAAAAAGTAATAAGATTATGTAAAAAGTAATCATCATGTATGTACTGTACAATGTACATATCTGTTCTGTTTCTTTTGTGACATCTTTGTTAGCATCATCAATGGTTGTTTGAAAGAGTGCACAGAGTTAGTAATAAGATCACTAAATGTACCAAAATGTACTGTACCATGTATGTACTGTACAAAAAGATGATTTGTATTGTAGATTAATATTGCATTACATTGTAGTTGCTGACTGTTGTGAAGTATGTTAACCCAGTTTGCAAACAATATCAGTCATGACATAAATAATCAATGTATTACCTCAATAATTATTGCCTGTGGAGCATTGTTTACAATAGGCTTGCTGTCAACTGCAGCACTGGCTGATACTACATTATTTTTTACAAATTCTTTAGGGGCTTGACAAATTGGTGTATAATCATTTGGAGGTGGTGCATACTAAAACAAATAAAAGTTAAAGTTAATAACCATAAGTTAAAGTTAAGAAGTCTGTGTTATCATTGATATAGGTATAAAATTGACAAAAATCAAAAAATTTACTTTAATAAATTAAAATTTATTTTTCCATTGCATTTAACTTAATGTTAAAAAAATTATAGAATAACTTCCATGACTGTAAACTCTATAAGAAAAAGCCTTTATAGGTAAAATGAAATTGTGCATTTGCATAATTACTAGGTACTATGCAGATAAAGCTGCTTGAAAAATTTGGAACAATCATACTTCTCTAAACTTATACCTTGAATGGTTGTGCTCCAAAATTGAAGCTCATCTCTGCATTTTTAAGTACTACTGCAGGGAAGTAGCAGTCAGACTTCCGTGACTGATCCAGCTTGAATGCCACACCCAGGTTTTCACCATTTTTCATATAACAAATCTCACCATTATTTAAATTTAGAAGACAACCTGCAAAATTCAAGATATATTACTACATCATTTGAATAACTTTTTAGTTCTAAGTCCTTAGCTTGCACATTTAATTCTATCTCAATCACCAGTCCTTGCTAGAGAGGTATAACTAACATATTTTAATCTAAATGGAAATTTGTTTTTGTTTTTTATAAACTTACCAATTACATCATTTTTCCCATAGGAGGGACCATAGTCATCAAACTGCTTGGCATTGGATTTTTTGCCTGTACCTCCATAACCGTAACCTAGCCGATCTGTGCCTAGATCTAATCTTGCCTGTAATTGAGAATTTTATTTATGATACTATAACAAGGAGTTCACTTTAAGAAAGATAGTGAGCATTTATCAATAGAAGTCTGTCTGTGTAAGAGTTTTCAACTAATACTGAGTATACCTTCCCCGGTTGTGGGGAGAGACTAGTGCTCAGCAGGCAGTAGGACATAAACAGGGTTGTAGGCTTTAAGTCTAGAGAACATTACTAACTTGTACCATCATAGTAAAAGTATGCACAATATTTATTCCAGGGATCAATTACAATGCCTTCATTACGTGTGTGTACTAAATTTTATTAATATTTTTGTCTAAAAATCATTATAAGAAAGAATACATACAGACTGCGTAGACCAGCCAACTCTACACAGTCCTTCATCTGTGACAGTGGCTTCATAGTAATATGTGCCCTTAGTGTGGACACCCTTGGTTGCCCTGCAGCCGTGCCAGCCATGCGGATCGCGAGATTGACACCGCAAGCCATCTGGCGTCACCGCTAATGCATCCGTTCTGTCGAAAAATGACATCGTCACTTCTGACGACGGTTGCGCTATCACTTTACTAGTCTTCCCTTCCTGTATATCCTTTAAAGTCTCCCATACAATTTGCAGAATCGGTAAACAGAAAGCTCCGGTTTTGCCGCTACCAGTCTCAGCGGCCATAAGGACATCTCCTCCGCCCAATATGAGGGGAATCGCTTCGGCTTGGACATCTGTCGGTAAATTCCAGTCCATCTCCTCTATAGCCTTTCCTAGTTCGGGAAGAACGCCGAACTCCTCGAACGCAGTCATATTGATGCCGAATAATAAAAAAGCAGACTCACAAATGTGTACCTCTATGCAATATGTGTATTAAACTAAATGCCGACCGACAACTTTATGAATAATAAATACACAGACTACATAGAATGAATAAATAAAATGAAATTAATAAAAATTAATTGAATTAACTTTGACAGGTAATATGACAGAACAATCATGACATTTAAGTTTGACAAGAACATACGACAAACGACAACTGACCACAAAATAAATAACCATAGATAATACACTATATACTGGTTACTTAAACAGACTCGTAATGAACCAAAAGTATAAATATAAAGGTAATATAACACACAAATAACTACTTACAACAGTCACAACCACAAATACTTTATTTAAACATGCCGACAAATAGTTATTAAGGAAAAAAATCCGCAGCCTGCAGATGACCTGACCAAACCAAGATATATTGTACGTACTTTAGTATCCGTTGTGTACTTTTGTACCTTTGTATACTATACTGATTATGACATTGCCAAACCATATGAAGTATCTCTGTGAACTTACTAAGCTTAAAAATAGGTTATGTGTCAAGTGCCAAAGCCAAAAGTGTGACAAGAGGAGTTTAGTGCTCTGTGCTGTGTAAAATGTAAAGTCCGACTGGTGAAAAAAAAAGCGCGGGAAACGTTGAATTAGGCGGGAGTGTTTTTTAAGCGTCCTATTAATTTTATTAATTTTTAATATCTTTAAAGATCAGTTAAGTTGTGTATTGTAGATATTTCCTCCCTATTTTATTGTATATATATATAATAGTATAGTATTTAAATATCTGGATATTCGGTAAGTTTTTTTATATGTATTATTAAAGATGGATGATGGGGATCCCTTCGATCCTGGGGGTCCTGATATCCCTCAGGTCGGAGCTAACATTGTTATAAATGAATCCAGCATGGATACGGATAGTTCAGTAAGATCTGAAAGAAAACGAATTAAGGCATGTCGTAAATTCTGTAAAAATTGCAATAAAAAAAAGAGGACTGATAAGTCCAAAACTAATAATTCTAGCCGTAGGTGTCTTTGTTTAAGAGAAAGCGAAGAATCAAGCGGGAATGATAAAAAACCTAAACAGCGTATGTTGGACAAGCATGATAATGATTCTAATTGTAATATTAACGTTAACACAAATCTAGATATTCCTTCTTCAACTTCTGAGAATATTAAAAATAAGTCTACTTTGGATTCACTTGAGAATAATAACACCAGTAGCCCAGAAACCCTAACTCGTATTCGATATTATATTCCAACTGACAATGCACCGTTCCTTGTTCACATACAAAGGATTCAACAGTCTTTATCTGATGCCACCACACTCCACCCTATCACATTTGGCAATTTCTTAAAGAAAAATAATAGTGTAATTAGAAATATTGTTAATGGTAGCCTAAAACGGATAGGTAGAAATAGACTGAGTATGGCATTTACACGTTATGAAGATGCCAATAATTTTGTTTTGAGTCCCTTGCTAGAAAAAAATAATTTCAAAGCTTTTATTCCTTCATTTAATGTGTCTAGAGTAGGTTTAATAAGAAGTGTTCCTGCTGAATGGACAGTAGAGGAAATAAAAGATAATATATCTGTGCCTTTCGGATGTGGTGAAATTATAAAGATAAGAAGATTAAACTATAAAGTGATTGTTGATGGATCAACTGTGTGGAAACCGTCTCAGTCGGTGGTGTTAACTTTCGATGGTCAAATTCTCCCAAAAAGAGTATATTGTTGTTATAATTCATTAAATGTAGAATTGTATATTTATCCAACCATACAGTGCTACAACTGCTGCAAGTATGGACATACAAAGGTAAACTGTAGATCCAAGCCACGGTGTTATAGATGTGCTCAAGAACATACAGGAGACTCTTGTGATACTGATGAAAGAGAGGCTTTCTGTTATTCTTGTTCTGGGTGTCATTTTGCTACAAACAAGTGCTGCCCGGAGTTTGAAAGACAAAAAAGAATTAAACTAACTATGGCTCAAAGTTGCATGTCCTACCTTGAAGCATCAAAACTACATCCCCTCATTTCAAAATCATTTGCAGAAGTTTTAGTATCTCAACCAAATACTTTAGTATCAGATTCAGTTACATCACCTCAATCACCTGTTAATAAATCATATAAAAAGACTGTATTTTTGAAACCCCGCCCCACTATTAAACAAACTGGTGGGTATGATAAATCTGTTCATAATTCACTTGTTAAAGATTATGATCCAAATTTTGCTGCTCCCAATGGTTCTGCATTATTACAGAATAATGAAAATTTTGTATCCATCCAAGATATAATAAATGAATTAATAAAGACATTATGTAAATTAAATATAATAAAACCGGACAACGCTGCCCCTATAGTTAATTTAATGAGTAATGCGGACAACCAAGATGGACAGATCAGCAAAGATAGTCCAGTGGAATTGCCGCAGCATAGCTAGTAAGAAAAGCGATCTTATATATTTGCTCAATAAATTTAAACCTTTTGTAGTTTCACTTTCTGAGACATGGTTAAAACCAGGTTATTCTTTTAGAATACCAGGTTATTCATGTCTCAGAGATGATAGGCTTGATGGGTATGGTGGTGTTGCCATACTCATTGATAATTGTGTTTCCTTTTCTCCTTTAACATTGCCTTCACTAAGTGAAGGTATATGTGCAGTTGGTGTATGTGTAAATAATGTGAATATTGTGTCTGTATATATCCCTAAACCCTCATCAGCTATCCTATCAGAGTTTAATATGTTAATAAATCATTTACCCAATCCGGTTTTATTGTTAGGCGATTTAAATTGCCAACACACTGCATGGGGCAGTTCAAAATCAACGTGTTATGGTGAAAGTTTATTAGATATGCTCGATTTACACAACTTATGTTTTCTTAATACCGGATTACCCACTCGGAGGACTAAGCCTGGTGAAGGTAACAGTGTTCCAGATTTATCTATATGTTCCCCTAATCTTGCTTCTATTCTTTCCTGGCAACCTTTATCTTCTTCATTTGGTAGTGACCATGTTCCTTTGATAATTTCTTTTCCTTATGCCAAGATACAAGCAAATAAACAGCCTCCCCGCATGAAATATAAACTTAACAATCCCAATTGGATGCAATTTAAATCAAATGTGGAAAAAAGAGTAGCGACTTTGCCTGAAATTTGTTCAGGAGAAGAACCTGCTTGTGCTGAGGCTTTAGCATGTGTAATAATAGAAGCAGCAGATGAATCATTCCCAGTTAAAAAAGGTAGATCCGACAAAATTCCCTCGCCGCCCTGGTGGGATAAAGAATGTTCCGAAATAGTAGCTAAAAGAAAACAGGCTGAAAAAGATTATTGTAGTTCAATGACACCAGATAATTTTGACATTTATTGTCAAGTTGCACAAGAGGCCAAAACTTTTTTAAAACAAAAAAAGCTGGACGGCTGGCATAAGTTCTGTGCATCATTATGCCCAAATGTGGCGCCCTCGTTAGTTTGGCAGAGTATTAAAAGATTTCGGTGTGCATTTAATCCCTCTTCCACACGTTCCATTCCGTATTCGGTTGCTAAGGAATTTATGGATAAGTTAGCACCTACTTCGGTGCCTGGAAATATCATAGTACCACTTCATTTTCCCATACCAGATGTAAATAAGCAGCAGTTTTTAAATTCACCATTTACTTTCCAGGAATTGAAAAATGTTCTTTCTTACGTTAAAGATTCCGCACCGGGCATAGATGGTATTCCATATTCCTTTTTATCGAATAACTGCGATCGCCTACTTCAATATTATCTTAATCTTATTAATTCTGTAATTATTAACGGTCATATTCCCTCATCATGGAAATCACAAATAATTATTCCTATACTAAAGCCTAATAAATCTGCTTCAGATGTTACTTCTTATCGCCCAATTGCCCTTTCGACTACCATGGCGAAGATTGCTGAACATTTAGTTAAAAACAGACTGGAGTGGTTTGTGGAAAGCAATAAGATTTTGTCTAAAAGTCAATACGGTTTTAGGAGAGGTAAAAGTTGTCTAGACAATATTAGTATTCTAATAACAGACATACGTTTAGCTTTTTCAAAAAATGAATTTGTAGTAGCAGCCTTTATGGACATTCGTTCTGCCTATGATAATGTTCTGATTGAAATATTAAAACGAAAGCTGGTTGGTTTAAATATCCCTCCTTTGCTACTAAATTTTATAATTAATATGCTGTCTGAACGACATATAATTTTAAACGTTGAAAATAACAAAATAACAAGATCAGTATGGAAAGGTCTACCACAAGGATCGGTTCTTAGCCCTATTTTATATAATATTTATACTTGTGATTTAGATAAATCTCTTAATAATTCTATTAATGTTCTTCAATATGCAGATGATTTATTATTATATGCTATTGATCCGTCCATTAATACAGCTTGCAAAACTTTAAATGCATCTTTAGAAAAACTTAAGGTATGGTTAGATTTAAATGGGTTAGAAATATCAGTCTCTAAAAGTTCGTGTATCCTATTTTCTACTATGCGAAAACCTCCAGAGATAAGAATAATTTACAATAATTTACAGATTCCGAACAAAAATGATGTGAAGTTTTTAGGTGTAGTTTTGGACTCTAAGCTATCAGGTATTCCCCATTGTCAATACATTGTGAATAAATGTGAAAAGAACCTAAACATCCTAAAATGTCTTTCGGGTGTGTGGTGGGGTGCTCACCCCTTAACAATGAAATTAATATACAATGCAGTAATTAGAAGTGTTATTGATTATGGTTCTTTTCTACTTGAACCATGTAGTTCAGTAGCATTAAGAAAAATTGATGTCATTCAATCCAAAGCCTTGAGACTTATATTAGGTGCAATGAATTCTAGTCCAATCAATGCATTACAAGTTGAATGTGTAGATCCCCCTTTATATTTAAGACGACAGTATTTGTCGGACAGGTTTTATACTCGCTGTTTACAATTTTCCAACCATACCCTTTTAGTAAAAATTCATCAATTGTCTGAAGTACTTACTAAATCATCCTTTTTGTCTAATGAATCACTTCCTCGTCTCTGTAAGAGTTTTGAAAAGTTCCATTCTATTGAAGCTTCGACAATGTCTTATGATACTCTTCCTCTTTATGTTAACAGTTATGAGTCATTACTTATGTATCCAAAAATTCATGATTTTGATATTTATAAAAGGGATTTAGATTGTAATATTAAATTTAACTCCATCATTAATGATAAATGGCAAAATTGGCATCGTATTTATTGTGACGCTTCAAAGCATTCAAAAATTGGATGTGTCGGTGTAGGAGTTTACCATTCCCAATATAATATTGTGCAAAAAATTAAACTTCCCCCTGAAACGTCTGTGTATACAGGTGAATGTTACGGAATATATAAAGCTATTGAATATGCTGTTACGATGAAACTTAGAAAAACACTAATATTTACAGATTCTAAAACTGCGTTACAAACTTTAGAAAAATTTTCCTTTAAATTAAAATCGCAGTTGTCGATAATTTTTGATATCAAAAATAAACTTTACGAATGTTTTATAAATCAGTATGAAGTAGTTTTTGTATGGCTGCCTAGTCATTGTGGCATTAAAGGTAATGAAATTGCGGACCGATTAGCAAATGAGGCTGTGGAGTGTGGTGATATATTTCCTTATAGAAATTATCCTCAAGATTTATCTGCTTTAGCCAAATGTTATCTTTACGACGCTTGGGGTAAAAATTGGAATTTGAGTTCCAAGTTTAAAGCGAAATTATATTATCAGATACAGCCTGTTGTTCCCATAAAGCCTTGGTTTTACAAACTTAAATTTGATAAGCCTACTACTACAATTCTTACGCGTATGCGTTTGGGTCACTTGTGCACAAAGGAACATCTTACCAAAATAGGTATTATTAACAGTTCAGAGTGTGACTGCCGTAAGGGAGTTCATAATTTAAATCATATTTTTTTTACGTGTGATTTCAACGACTGTGCCTCATTTTTAAATCAGTTACAGGCTCTTAAAATTCCTTTTCCATCATCCATACCCAATCTTCTCGCTATCCATAA
>DWQK01001013.1:0-17267 GCA_018231225.1 Noctuana stator
TGTATTTAATTGAATATGTTAACTTACTATTGCAACTATAAAATTATATATTTTTATAAAAATCAGAGATTTATTGGCTAAAACTTCTTCATTTGTTTATAAACCGTTATTGTCACCGGGAATAAAAAACGATACAAGTCACAATTGGTATGTATAGCACTGAACGAAATTTGTAGTTCTAGAGTCCCGCGTTCAACGTGTTAACGCGGGTGAAACCGCGTGGCACAGATAGTAATATATAAAGCTGCAGTTTTTTTTTGTTTGTTTGAACGCGCTAAACTTTTGCTTGCACTTGTATTTTCTGGCAATTGTATTTTTAGTGCAATCCTTTTTTACCACAGACACAGATTTTAAAATGTTCCTGTGTATGAATATTACTTAAATTATAAGGAATGAATGCATTGGAACATTAAAAAGAATTTGCCTCGTAATAGTGTATGAAGTTATTCACCTATTATGCTAATAGCTGAATAACTTATTGCAGCGTATACTTTGGATAGCTTCCAAGGTAAGTAATCTTTCACGGCTGGCAACAACCTACTCATTTTTAGGCAACAAGTTATGAAATATAAATGATTCATCGGTCTTCACGCTCTCGTGTATTTTTCTTGTAATCTATATAGTAGAAAAGCACCTGAAGGTTAGATTTATAAATATTTTTAGATAGTACTCGTAACATAACAAAAATTCCACCTTTAATAAAAGTGTGTTTATGTATACAATGTTAAAACATATCTTACTTTTTATTTTCAAAATCAAAATGTTTTTATTTATTTTAATATCTATTTATATCTATAATATCCATAATCTATAATACCTGTGGGTATATATAATAAAATATATACATTTTTATTTAAATTAAATTTATAAGGTAATTGCAAAATATAAGCTGACAATAACAAATATCAGAACACATTATTTACAATATGTATACTTATATAATATTAATAAATAAAAGTAAATTAATTAAATGTGAATTAAAAAATAATGAATTAACAATATTCACTGTAAAAGAAAAGGTCACTGACCCGTGCCCAACAATAGGACATGTAATGGTTCTCCG
Organism: Noctuana stator; assembly: GCA_018231225.1. NCBI lineage: Eukaryota > Metazoa > Arthropoda > Insecta > Lepidoptera > Hesperiidae > Noctuana > Noctuana stator. The sequence continues at coordinate 1,064 of DWQK01001013.1, forward strand.
CCAAACCTAAAGGCGTGCAATTTATTCTGCAAATAATTCGCTGTACAAACAAACAAAAACATTAAACTATTTGTAGCGCACATGCGGCTCACACGGCTTGTGTTAGCGCTTGCCTCGCACTTCCAGCACTTTTGTTGTTCAACCGAATATTTGGTTTCTTTTACGTTGTAAATTAAATTTGCTAAACTAATTGGATTTTTTGTTTTAACTTACAGACGGGCGTATACTTTATACGTATTAAATTTTTTACCATGATGCTACTTTTAGTTGATAAATTACTATTATGTGTGAGCTCCACGGGTTACCACTGTTTAGTTTAGAATAATGCAAATGCTGGAATTTTTTAAATAGTATAATCCTAAATCGAACTACTAGACCGATTTGAAAAATTCTTTTAGTATAAGATAGTCCATTTATAGAGAAATGCTATAGGCTATAGCAATAATTAACATAGTCACGTATCAAGCGTTACGTTGCAATTCTTAACGCAGTTACAACCGGGGGGCAGAGCTAGTAATATTATAAAATGGGAGTCCCAATTTTTGACATCGACATGTACCATGGCATTGGTGCATAAGCTCTTTCACAAAATCACAAAATCATCCCAAATACTATAAATGAACAAATCGTAGACGTACCCATGTCAAAGACACTAGTAGCGCATTGAATTAGTAACGTGTAGTTAGATCAAGGCTTACATTTTTTATCACCAGTTAGGGACCCGTTATGTCAGGAAACGTAAAGAGGTGCTTACTTGAAATGGTGCGATTCATAACAACGAACGTGGAGTACTTTAAGGAGTTAGTGATGAATAGATAAAAGTAAGAACGGGTCCCACGAAGGGTATGCTGATTGATTTAAACTTGCGTGGACTAACTTTTCTTTTCAAATGTTTTCGATTTGGAGTTCTAGTTTTATTGCTTATCTTTTACGCTCGAAAAGTTGTGCTATAACGACTTGGTTCTGTTTTTTTAAAATATGTCACTAACTGACAGTTGCACTATAAAGGTTACTCATGTATAAAGATAATAATATAATTAGGAATGCTTATTGAATGGAATTTCTAAAAAAAAAGTACTTTTCGTAAAAAAGTAATTTTGTATCATACTCGTATAAATAATACCTGCGGATTCACTATTACAAGCAATAAAAAAACATGTATTTATATTTATTTCGTATGCGTGTTTTAAAACATTGAAGTTCTATTTAAACCAATAGTCAAAAGCATTCGTCATTCGTCATATTATTTGTCAACAGCCGTCACCAGCAGGCGATGCCGGTTGAAGGCCGTGACGCATGACAGATCCAATTATGCAATCACTATATTTTTTATGCCTTGACGCTTGGCCAATATATTAGTATTTGCTATATAATATTGAATAGAACTTATAAATAAACGTTTGAATACTTTAATTTATTTAATCAATAATAATATTTAAGAACAAGCGTAGCGTATTTTTAATTAAAAATTCCTTGTAATTATTATTATTTACAAAGGAAATTGTTAAAGATATAACAACCTCTATAACTTGGACTGAAATTAAGCTATTTGTTTTAATTGTGAAGCCTAATTATATCTGCCTATTAAAAATTGCCTGACAACAAGTGATTATGTTGTAGCTACGGCTCCGTAGCGATCTAATAGTCTACGACTCGGCTACGAGCTGCAACAAACCGATTAAACAACCTTACTCCTTTTAAGTGTAGAAGGAAATAGCTTAATGCTAATATTATTATTCGTTTATTTAACTGTATGTAACAAATTACATAATGTAAATAATAAAATGTATTACATCAAAGTGTTGACCTAAGTGTTTCTCATACCTATTTATGACCTCAAATAAAATAACGGTAATATTATTTTTAGGTATTTGCTAGTTGCTGAAGGTTTAGTAACATTATTTTCCACTTAATAACAGTTTGTTGCTTCTAAACTTCAAAATTCTCATGAAATCTCAGGACTGCAATTCTGTTCTTTAATCAAAACAATATTTGCGAAACAATCCTATCGATTACTATCGTTTCAGCGCTCAGTCTATTTTCCAAGTCGGTGCAGTAAAATGTTTTGAAAGGACCGCTTTCACCCGCCTTGTACCCGCGCCCGCATGCCTCTGCTATTGTGAAGGCAACTACAATCGCACATTATTGTTTCCACAGAGTACGAACCCTTTTTATTTCAGGTTTCATGCAAAACCGTATCTTTACACGCTCGAGGAACGGAAATGATATTAAAGGGGCTTTCAGACACTGTATTGTTGTTTGTTATCGGATCGTCGACTTTATTTAACAAGGTTTGAGGCAAATTTTCATGGGCAGAAGTAATTAATATTAATTCAGCTGTTGATATTTGTGAAGTGATAAAAGTGAATTGTAAGAAATATTCGTTTCAGATTTTGAGTTTTTCCTTATCTTGTAATCTCAGGTCGCTCTTACTATCAACTTATCACTATGTGACCGCTGAAGAGATGCCTTCAGGCTTTTATATGAGAATTTAGGCTAAGGCTAAGGTGATTTAAGTGGATGGATGTCTATTCTGCAGTGCAGTTAATAGTAACTCTTGACACTTTTGTCATAGCATTATCTACAACTGGACCCGAATAATACACCGTGCTATGAGACCTAAGTAATACCTAATTCTCTAAATTGGTTGTTTGAGAAGAAGACTATAAATGTTTTGTGACGGTAAATACATACTATACACACAAGTCCTTATACCGAGCTTTGCACAGCGCTACTGCAAATCATTAGGTAGATAGAGACGGCTGCGGCGGACCACACTAGCTGTTTGCATTTGTAATTAATACACTGTTTGCACTTCTGATTTACGATACCATCCTGTACTGTAATGTGTTAATAGCTTTGGAAATTAGCATAGAATCGAGTTTTTTTGGATTTTTTTTTATTAAAACTGTATGGGTGGCTGGACTGAAGTTTTTAGGGACACCCTTGATGTTAAACAGGCTACTTTTCTCAAAATGTATGCATATTAACCATAGCCCTTTCTTTGTCAAACTATCCAAGTTCTTTATGTAAATGTCTCTGTGGTCTTCAGTAAGTTATAATTCAATTTTATTATACGTAATCCGTAACTGAGCCAGTATCAGCGTGGGTTATAAATGGAATGAATTACTGGATTCAATACATTGGATTTATCGCTGTTGATTAGATGCGTAGATTTCGATTCAATTACATAATTAAATAGTGAACTAATAAATATTGCGGTAAGTTTGCAGTATATTCAGCTGGATAGTGGTTTAACATTTTATGTCTATAATGAAATTTAATCAACGTAAATCTAAAGCAATTTATAATAATAAAAACGTTGAAGGCAAAGTAAACATGTTTACGTTCAAAATAAGTTAAACAACATCAGTAAATGAAATTAACGTAACTTAGTATTTTTTATTTAAATTTTTGATATACTGAATTAAGTGAAACTGAAGGTTGATATGTGCAGTGTTTTCATTTCATACTTTTTAAAGAAAAGTTGTACCTAGTTGCTGTCAAATTATAAACTCTAGGAAAGCATCTCATGATAGTTTTTTCCAAGAATAAATTAATAAGTAACTTGCTATTATTAATTAATATTACTTACAAGGTAAAATTATTAAAACTGCAGTAAACTTTCTGAAAGCCTTTTAATAAATAAAAGAAAATAAAAATTCAAGTATCCAAATTAGTTTACGTATATATTCGGCAACGGAGGGCGTACATGCGTTATTCAGATATGCAATTTTACATATAGTTTTAACAAAGTAATGCACATCGATTTTGTAGGTATATTATTTGCCAAGTTTTGTACGGAAAAAAAAACTCTAAGAAAGTCGAGTATTTTCGAGTGTTACCGAGAGGAGTCTTAGTGTAATTCGCTTGAGCAACGTTGTGGATCGTACTCTAAACCTTCTTGTATAGAGATTTTTATTTGCTAAGGATAAAACAGCATCTGTCTGTTAGACTAGTAAGTTCTTTATGAGTTTTAAAGAATAATAAAAGTGCATTCCAATATAAACTTTTTTAATCAGCAAAATAGCTACCTATCAGAATATTATAACATCTATATTTTTGCTATTAATGAACACAGAACATAAAATACGAGTATTTACAGGTTTAATAGATGGTATCTGAAGTCATTTTGCAAGTCAATGGCATTTAAATAATCGTCATAAACTTTAAAAGCGTCTTGCATTAATTTTTCACGAGAGAAATTGTAATGCACTCATTCGATTACATTTACTTACTATCTCCAAAATATATTAAAGAAAAAATGATCCATGACCAATGATCGTTTATATTTATCAATTGAAATTTTACACCAGTTGTGATAAAAATTTGCTCTGTATTTGGATGTCAGAACAACAAAATACCTGGCAGTAATGTCTGGCTGTTGATATTATTTATAGCACCCAGTTACACAGGTGCGCGCTGAACGACAAATATTTGTTATAATTCAAATGAAATAACTTGTTAGATAATTTTAGTTACAGTATTATTCGTAGAATTAGTACGATTTAAATGTTAAGGTTAATTAAATGAGGTGTAATTTCTTAAGTCTCTGAAGAACTGTATTTAGCAGTTTATTGCGGTGGCTTTTAGTTGAATTGATCTTACTTCTCCGTACTTCTCAAACATCATGCTACTGATTCTAGGATGTGATTTATGACTGATACTGGTTCAAAAGGAAAATACGTACGTACAAAGTCGATGCTAAACGTAAACGTGTCTCAACAATTACTATAATAAAACAATGTCAAAGATCTTCGCTTACGCACGAAACATTTTGGGAGTGTCTTGCTCATTTCGTTTCAGTGAAAAATTGTGTGCGGTCCTGCCCTCCGAGCTCCGAGCTGACTTTCCTCGACTTCGAAGGGCGTGTTTGTCGACTCGTCAGTTCACAGATTTGCATTTTTAGCGAAAGTACGGAGACGCGTCACAAGCAGACAGATTGCGTGAGAGATGAATGATCTTTCGCATATCGATACCCGTGTTTGTTTTTAAAATGGATTGCTTTAAGAAAATGTATACCTATAGGTATCAATAAATACAAAAACACGACTACCTTATTTGTATATGTTTTAAAATTGTATTAAATGTTAAAAACGTTTATGCTTTTGGCAAACCGTGTAGTGTAATGGTTACCAAGCTGGTCCGCCATTCGAATCCTGGGTTCGATTCCCGGCGGGGCAGAACTTTAATTTAAATGTAATATTCCCAGTCTGGGTCCATGGCCACGACTATCTAGATTTTTCGTTCTAGCATCTGCCATACTGGGAATTGAACCTAGGACCTTCCAAATGTCGGATTGGTATGTTAACCACTACACCGTATAAAAATAATTTATTCTACTTTTTTCCTTATATTGTTTTAGGTATCGTTTATCGATATTATTTTTCTTTGCATGGACTGTAGCCAGCAATATATTATAACCGGCCTTGTAAATTGTATTGCAATAAAAATCTAAGCTTGAGGTATTTCTCTCGTTATTGTATGAAACCACACAGGAATATAAAGCGACCTTCCAAAGCGGAGGTGTGCTTTGACTGAAAATATGGTGTAGTTTTCCAAAATACGTGTTTTAAATATAAAGAAAAGAGGTTGCAAATGAGTGAATTACCCGTGAATTACGGTATGAGCATGGGAATAAATGGAATCTCATTATTTTCAGTAAGTAGGACGTAAAAATATTACCGTTTTGTGTAAGCATTACCTACTTGAGTTTATGTATGTAAAGTTTATGTTGATGCTATAGATATAATACATAATGATACTTTATTGCTTAATATAATTTTTAATCTTTATATAAAAAAATATATTTTTATATAATCTTAACTATAATTCTTCTAATCTAACGGATAAGACTGTAATAAGTATTTGTTAACATAATAAAATATTCCATAGTTATGCCGTATATTATCAGAAATTGTTTAGTTTTAAATGCAAATATTTACGAGTAGGTATTGATATAACCTTGTAAAATGCATGCAGCGTGTAATTTACTCGTATAGGACGAAATAAAGTTTATTATCATTACTTATTAAATCTATTCTTCGCACATTGCGCTGTTGAGGTGACCAAAAAGATCCTCTGCAAACGTGTTCTGACAAAAATAAAGACAAGTTTTACAATAATGCAAATATAAAACTTGTGTCCGCAATTTAACCAATCCGAGTACATTTGAAGAGGGAAATGGCTTATAAAGCGTCTTCTGTCGTCAAGAAGGCCATGCCGATTATAGCAGAAAGATGATTATTTCAAAAGCCTCGTATACAATAGGCTTTGTTCATGTAAATGTTCTCCGTTCAACTCGGTCGTGGCGAAATGCTTTCCTTTTCAATTTTATTGTTTGTGATTTACACTTGTTTACATTGCAATTTTTATGGAAGCTCGGCAAAAATGTATTATTTGATGTCTGCTGTCGAGACCGTCTATCGTGCTGGTTTTAGATCACGATTTGGCTATATAAAGAAAAAAATAAACGTTTACGTAGCAGTTGTTCCATTTTTGTGTAAAAAACAGGTACTCATTTTGTTTTTGTAATTTTTTTCGAGATTTAAGTAGGTATATTTAAATATTTATATCCTGTGGTATTACTTACTTTTAAACATTTTACCATGGTATCTTATATGTATCTACTATGGTTTATTGTATAAAACGTAGGAATAACTATAGTTAAAGAAATGCACAGTTACTTGCTTAACTTGCAAACTAAGGTACAAAAATGTTAAGAAACATCAAAACTAGTCGCGTTAGCCACTAAACTTGTGCTGATAGAAATATTCGAAAGCTTCCCCGAAGAATTTTAGCATTTCGAGCACAGAGCGTCTAGTATGATTGCATGATTACATTCCGCACTTCACGTCTCGCTTCCATAATCGTAAACAGAGAGTATGTTCCAGTAAAATTTTAATATTATTGCGTCTCACGTTCTCTAAAAGCAATAAAAATCTGAAACTTAGTTTTGCGTGGAAAGTTTCGCTTTGCTTTCAGCTTACGCGGGCCGAGTCGAGTGGAACGCAACCCCGGGCCCTACAAGGAATAGGCGTGTGCAGAATGCATAATAAAGGAGGAGATTAAAAACTACAGAAGCTTGTCAATAGCAGCTTCGCAGACGCGTGGCTCTGATGGTGAGACCTACTGGTTATATCTGGATTATTACAGTAAACGAAGATTTAAGCTTTAGGCAACACAACATATTTCAAAGTATTATTAAATTTTACGTATGAAATATCGATAAAGTTATTTTTAAACGACGAAAAGTTTCTTGAGAAGTAGTAGTAGAACTGTAGTAGAAGTTTTCTTCTACAGTTATTTAAACTCATAATTAGTATAAAATTATTATCAAAGGTAGGTTTATCGCATAAATAGCGTAGACAATAAATGATGCCAAAACCTCAATGAAATAATTGAAACATTTTAAAATTAACAGTTGTAAAATCCAATTTTAATGTAAGTAACATAATATACATACTCGTACTTACAAACGCGGTTGAATAGAAGCTTTCATAAAATCGACTAAGATGTACAAATTCATAAGCAAAATTCCAATACTTAATATAATAATAGTTTGTCCCTATGATTACCAGGAAATACAAAAATAGGATTTGAAAATGTTTTGTTCTGTGTACGTTTCTCCGCAGCCCCAAGATAGAAGGCAAAGTTTTTGTCCCGACTTCACTTGATAAGACAAATTGAAATTGACTGCAGCTCGGTTCAAGAATAACGCTAATATAAGGCTCCTCGTACACAATACGTAAGTAGTCCCGGACATTTGATCTTATGAATTTTTAATCCGCGGCCCGCCAAAAAATGGAGTACAAACGTGGTCGCTCCAATTCGGATACCATTACTTTAAGTGCATGCTTCGAGTATCGATCCATAAGCGGTTTGTCGTCATTTTTAGACTTGCACGTACATACTCTTCTAGTGTTATTAGGAAACCACATTTGTGATATGCGGTGCGATTTTTGATAGAAATTCAGAATATATAAATTTTGCTATATATATATTTTGTTGTTGGCAAATAATTGTGAACCTGTAATAGTTAAAGCCGATTACTTATTTTTTTATGTCATAATAAAAGCAAATCTAAATAGTAACGCATCTGTGTAAGGTAAGTTGGCATAGAAGAACAACGACAATGAGTTATTTGCATGAAAATCAAATTCTCTTCGCATTTCACAATTCGAACATACATTTATTTCACCAATACGTTACCGTTAACTGAATCGTTCCGGACGCTTGTTTATACAAACGCAATAAAATGTGTCCTCATTTACAAGAAGGCAATATAATAAGCATTTTTCAAGAGAGGCGTCCCAGGTGTTGGGCTGGGCTGAATATCGGAATGGGTGTGATCAGAATCGAGATGCAGTTTTATTGTCACTCCGCCTGAGTAAAGCTATGAAATTTTATTGTCATTCTTGGAATTCCCTGAAAACGCGCCGAAAATATCGGCATGCAACTGTAACAACCACAATTGGAGACACTACTTAACTTGATAAAAGCTCAATCTAAGAAAATATTTTATGAACAAAAGTAATGGATTTGCTTACTATTCTATAGGCGGGACATAGGTATTATTATTTATTTGTCGTTTGACTCATAGCTCGTTGGTATATTATTATTTATCTAAGACTACAACGAATAGAATGTTTAGCTTAATTAAAAAGTGTTGGAAGTTAGGTATATTATAATTTACTTTTACACAAAACCTGGTATCTGTTCAAATTTTTTTAATAACTGCATAAATTGAAAAACAAAGCTGAAACATATTTTGTAAAATATAAAACTGTGTTATTGATGGGATAATGGTTCTCTTACATTGCTATAATATATGTTATTATGATTTAAGAGTATAGCCGCTACCATTAATTCAGGACGGGGTCCCGGCACCAAATGTCGTCGCGATTCAGATAAAGCAATAGCGCTCCTTTCATACGACATTAACTACATTAGTGACGCCACATTTCGCGACAATCTGCACGCGGACTCATTCGCGTGTGAATCCTAAGATACAGGGGCTCATTTCCTCAGCTATGTTTAATACCCAGGGTCGTGTTTAATTATAGGCTTGTTTTATCACTAATATGAATATGCATTGTTTACTAATAACATTAATTTCCGCATTAAACATATAATATTGACAACATTAGACGCTATGCCGTTGATAGTTAAGTTGGCTCATTCGTGTGTTAATTCGTGTGTTAATTAAGATACAAGACTTATTTCCTTAGTAGGGTACAATTCACGATCCTACGAGCTTTACGTAGGATCGTGAATTGTTATGAATTTAGTAAAGGCTGCTAACCATGTTTTGGGTGTTTCTATAAGATAATTCAATCTACTTTTATTATTATTTTATTTCGATGAATAATTAGTTACAAAATAGATTTCGTACTTGTTTTAAGTTCAATGTACAAGAGGAAATATAAAAATATATAAAAACTTTTGACGTTGCAAGTTTGTTAGCAACACGCAAGTATAAGTACACAGCCGGTCTGGCCGTTCGTAATATTTTGTCAGCAGCGCACGGCAATACATCAATCAGTTGTACGACGTGACGCGAGCTTCGCAATCAAATGAAATTTAACTGAAAAGCGCCCATTAAGCCTTTACAAGCTGTTTCAATAAAGAACTTCAATAATAAATTTTCAACACTTCATCATTATTATATTAATATCGCGAAGAATGGATGAATTGGGTGCATGATTTAAGATGGTAACACTTCTAAGTTTTATTTGATCCAATTTCAAAAATTTCTAAAAGGGAGGTCGTCAATTCGAAACGTATTATTAACAGAACTGCAAGAATTATTGGAGCTTCTTAACAAAATTATCAAAATTATTAAAAAAAGTATCTTTCAACGAATTTTTCTTAAATAATTTATTTTATTCACACATTTAACATTTCTTTATGACCAGATATGATTCTCCAGGAGGTAGAGCAGAATTTTAAAGGCATTTTAACAATATCCAATATTATTGCTGTCTCTTACATTTGGAAAACATATTAGGAATACGCCGCAAGCGAGGACCGCGGACATGCTTGTAATCATGGGCCATCACTCTAACTACCGTAATTGTTTCAGTTCATATCAAAACTTTTCGGTGTAATCTAATATTTTAGTTTGAAGTCGTCATGCGTATGTTGATTATTTCCCTTTGATATTGTAATATGTGTTACGGAATTATTGAGGGGAGTCGTGTTTCATTTGCTGGCATTTCCGCATCCTGAAGATTCTTGTGACAATGTCAATCAGTATTTAATTTGATATATTTTTTTGGTTACAGTGATTGTTATAGTAAACCACTCGTATAACAGAAAAACAAAAATTAAAATTAAAAGATTTGCTGATTGATTAAGGTGCCCCAAGTATAACTTAGGTAAGTATACTAACATTGTATAGAAACAATACATAGCCTATATATAGAAACATATAGAAACAATGAAAATATCAACAACAATTAATATATTAAAGGGCTCGCGCTATATTTTCTTTAAAAATATGCGTTGTTTAATTTATAGATACTTATTCCTTTACAAGTGGTCTAAATTTCCCGTTTTAAAAAATAAAGTCAGGAGCCCCTTGAAAAGTTAACAGCAATATAATATTTGTATATCGCATGCTTTCCGGCAAAGGAAAACGTAGTATAGAAAACCGAACGCCTAAGAATTTTTGATAGCGTTCTAAAAGGAACGAGGGATCGGACAATCCACATTCAGCGATTACTGTGGACTGAACAGAAGATAAAATTCTCTCAGTTCTCTAGATAGATATGATATAAAGAGTAAAAAATGTTTTGACTATGTTAACAAAAATATTAAATACCTTAAACCCATTTTATCACAACTAATGATATTCACATTACTTTTCAATGCTAATTGAAGAAGAGTCGAAACATACTTATCATATAAAATTGTATTTTGTTTGCATTTTATGCGTAGATTTATGACATTAATGCTAAATTCAAAGTACATTCGAACAATAGGAATATTTCACGGCTATTAACTACGTTGAATTGGTGGCTGTAATCGACAAAGTCGCAATTCATCGCGCGCGCCGCTGGCTTTAAATGTGTATTGCACGCATATTATCATGAGATGTCAGCTCCTGTCGGTGGCACGGGAGTTGGATATGAGGTGATATAATATTATTTAAGTTTACTTCAACACATTGTTATTTGAGGAACAACCAGACATACACTGCTTATCTATTTTGTGTTTTCATAGCATAGGTAAATAATTTTATTGATTCCTTAAAAAGTTGTATTGATAAAAATATTGAACATGAAAAGGATAATTTATTGATGCTTTTGCTTTTTTAACACCTAAGAAGTTTTTTAAATTAATGTCTGTAGATATAAAACTTTTAACTATAGAAGTAACTGTCATTTTAAGCTATAAATAATACCAAACATTCCGTTTATGCAATTTCGATTTAAAGTTCCTGTAATAATCCTGGCGAAGTTATATGGTTAGAAAGTTTGTCTTTCCGTGCATGAAGCCAATGATGAGAATATTCCCTCTGTTGTCTTCATTCCGTTTTAACATTAGAAATTGTACTGGAAGACGTGTTCTATTGTTATAAAAACAAACACCAAGCACTTTAGTATAAAGAGTTACTTCAAATTATAACATTTCAGCTCGTGCTACCTTTTTGGCTTGTCATAACAATTTATATGCAACATTATATTATTGCGCTACTTAATTCTGAGGCGCGATTGATGGAAGAAAAAATAAAAATTCCTACAACATAGCAAAAATTGTTATAATAATCACTGGGCCACAGATTATGTACTACCACAGATTAGTTACTACTGGGCTATGTTCTAATCTTTTGATATCTGAGAAAGAGACCCTGGGCGTAACAGTGGCCAATAATGGACGACGAAAAAAAATTTAAGCGACTCTTTACGATATTCATAATGTTCTTTATATTTAATTACTGCGATGGTATTGCGAACGTAGAACTATACAATTACACATATTATAAGAAATCATCTAAATCCGATCACCTGGTGAGGTAACAAATATTTAAAAAAATACAGTCGAGTTCAAATTCTCCTACTTTTTTTAAGTCAGTTGAGAAGGAACTATGGTCCGCAAGAGTTTATTTTATTACAAGTTACGAGTACTACTGATTATTTTTTCACACAAGAACATGGCAGGCCGTTCACAAAGGGCTACTTCTAGGAATCCTGTCCTAGATATTGCCCCGCAGCGTTTCGATTCCTCGGCTTCTTCATCTTCTTTCAAGGGACTCCAAGATGAATAACCTGCTTCCTCAAGTGTGTCACCTGTAAATTAAAAGTTTTTTAAAATTTAAAGGTCAATATTTTAAGTGTAGTGTTAAATTATTTGAAAATTATTTATTATTCATGTGTAATGTAATTGTAATTATTGTCAATTTATTAACGAATAATAACAATTTCACTATTTTATATTATAGATTAAAAAACAATCCCAAAATTTACAAAGGTCACAACGCTGATGGTATCGTATTTACATAAGATGTAAATTGAATTGTTGGTTATTGATGTTAAAAGAAATGTTCGTGTTTATTTTTGGTTTCTTCTTATTAATAACGTTGTCTAGTAATTTATTTAGTAGGAACTACACAGGCAGCTCTTAACGTAAGTTACATTTGGGAATAAAGATGAAAATACCCTTCCTGTGCGTAATTATATCGCCGTATCCTTGGACTGGGAAAGTTGTATTTTTATACCATTTCAATCTTAATAATTAACTTACTGTTACTTTAGCTTTGGACGTGACATTAACATAAATTTATTAAATAAGAATGGACTAAAAGAAAGAAATAACTTTAATAGTTAGAGCTTCAATAACTCATTTTGGAGGCTGTGGTATTTTTGTCCATATAACGTATCGATTAATAGAGCATGCATACAGGATAATAATATATGAATTAATGTTACGTTGTGAGAACTCATTACGTACCAGAATTCATTTCTTACCTGTTATTGTCCTATATTGATACGGAAACATCAAATCGCTGAATCCTATATACAAAATATTGGGGTCAGGAGTATTGCTGTTTAGGTGCTCTCCTAGAAAGCTGACCAACAGGCTTGCTTCTTTAGCTGAATTGATAATGGCGAGGCGGCCTTCTTCGAGTTTGCAGACGAGATAAGCATCATGCCAGGATAGGGGTTCGGCGTGAAACTTATAACATTTTCCGTTATTTTGAGAAGTGTAACCTGAAAAGATTCTTTTATTTAAACTTGAAGTATTCAATTGTATGAGTTAAAGAATATATTTTTTTGAATATTGATGACTATGACTATAGTCATCACATTTACAGTTATCTACTTAGTGTATACAAAAATTATTAGGAAACATAATCTCATTACATTATTGTGTAATATATTTTTTGTTCCGTTGTACCATTGATACATTGTTGTATTGTTGTAAAAACATGATTGTTATATTGTGTCGTAAGATCACTGCAACGAAACTAAAGTTCTTTCTTCTGTGATATCGACTTACAAGTACCTATATCAAGTAGGTGTATTAAATGTTATTGTTAGTTTATTTTCTTCTTACCTAAGTCAAAACTATTGCATTTGTCATCATAGCTAGTTTCGTTGCTTAAAATTTTGCAAACAAAGGGATAAATATCTTTACAAGGGCGATCATCAAATAACCCCTCGCGAGTCATGACGACGCACTGTTCCGTCCCGTTTACATTGTCGGGTCGCCCTTCCGCCCATAGTAGTTCTAAAACAGTTCCACTTATTGGTTCACCTGTAATTATGAAGGAATTTTAATATTACATTAACGAAAATTATGAAGTCTGCTATTAAATTTAAATAAAAAGGTGAACATCTAGTACCTACTCTAGATAATAATAACAACGTGTTTCTGAAGTAATATATACTTTCGTAATTTGGTCTCAATTTGGCTGTCTACAATACCGAACAGAGAAGCTGATAAAACTTCTTCGGTGTTAAGATCTTTCTCTGTTGCACGGAGAATGTTTAAATTTAAATAATTTTATTTAATAAAAAAACTTGAGTCCAAAGTCCTATTGTCATGATTGTATATACGAGTACCTTTGACTGTGACGTAATCACCGACTGAGAACTGGTCATGAATTCCAATAAAGATGGCCGTGTAATGAGCTTTCATGTTACTAATTAATATTTTTAAATTTTCTATTTCATCAAGACCTCCTGGCACTAGTAGTGACGTTCCTTCAGCTTCGCATATTTGTCTAGCTTGGTTCCAGGTTGTGGCAAGATCATGCAGTCTGTAGAACGTTTTGTATGCATGTGACCACATGTAACCCAATCGGAACTTCTGAGCTGGAAAAACATCAGTCAACATATTTAGAAATAGTTCAAAATAGGTACGTCCGGAATCACTAATTAAATGACATCGATTTGATAAAATTATGCCACGGCTATATTACTTGTATATTCAATATGTTCATAAGGAAGAAACTGATTGCCGAATAAGTTATAAAGATACATCAAGATAACGGAATGAAGGTGCCGTAGGAAAATGTTCCCTTTTTATTATATGTAACCATTTACACGAAAGACCCTGTATATGTCTACTTACTTTGAACAATGTGTTCTTTACATATCTGACAAACTATAAGAAACAATAAAAGTAGCATTGCACGCTAGGCAAGAAAGCAATTACAAATAACAATGTTCCACGGCGACGCAATTCAAATAAAACACAACACGTTTCCATGTTGTAAGTAGATAAGTGGTTTCGCTCAATCCACGTTATCGAATTAGTTGGTTAGTTAAGATCGAAATTGAATTCGATCTTAAACACTCGACGAGACCCAAATTCAATTGGCTGGTGGCCGGTTCCACTTGATCGCGCCCTCAGATACCAAAAGTCTGTTATATTTTTTCTCGATAAAGGCCGCGAACCGAAGCGCCAGCCAACTCACTCGGTCCTTCGTGCACGCTTATTTGAATCTCCTTTCTGACTTCCTTTTCTGTGAGTGTCAGGTAATTATCTGTGTGGCATTCCAATTTTCCGATCGAACGGTTAATTCAGTTTAAATCTCTTCGTGTAATACGTACTCGACAGTAGGCATGGCCTAATCCTAGTCCCTCAGAATCAGTTCGCGGTGGCTAGGCGAGGCCGTAAAATATGGAGTGAGGTTGTTTATTCGCTTTGCACTAACCGCGATGAGATTGCAGTTATTTCGAAATGTAGTGCAGCTGGAACTAAAAATGTTTTGGTTTACTTTTAAAATCAGCTTTTTTGAATGTTCCATTTTTTTATACCGCTTCATAGAATGTTTTTATATGTAATGGTGTTGAATATGTGATTAAGAATATCTAAGTCGTAAATACTTTATCTTTAATGTAGAGTAATGTACAAATAATAACTATGAACTAAGATTCTGGATATGCTTGAGCTATCAAGTACCAGAAATAGCATAGTAAAACTACATGAAAACGTATTTCCAAATCCGAAATTTACCCGGGAGTATAAAGGTGTCAATTTAAATATTAAAATTCGCCAAGCCAATTTCTCCTCTCGTTCCGTCTCCATTGAAACGGATCATCGTTTCAGTGAATAAACTTTGGTACAACTCATCAGCCGCACTGGGAGGGGATCTGATAAAAGTTGTCGAAAACTTTCTTTTACGATATCGCCACCTCCGTCATGTAAATTGGACAAGTTGGTGAGCTGATGCTTATTTCATTGGTAAATATAGATTAGCTCCTAATCTGGCCACTTTTACTACGAAATTGTTTCCGAATGAGCAAAACTTGTTACCGTTGCGAATCGGAGTCGGGATTAAATCCTCGATGTGGTGACAACACTAATACAAAATGTTTATCAAAATATGTTGACATGGGATTCGTTTAAAAGGTCGCAAAAACTAGGTATGACCAGTATGACTTTTGGCCTTTTAAAAAAAAGTTAGGAGTATATATTACGAATATACACAATAATACAATATCGTAGTGATGACCGTATCGGTAATAATAATAAAGTATCGATATCGTTCTTTAGATCAGATAAGATGAGTAAGCTGATCAGGTAAGCTGTAGATAATAATGCTGAACATCAAAAGTTAAAACATCACATTAAGTATCTTGGCGCTTAAAATAGAGCAATTGCACTAAAAGTTTTCATGGAGCTTCTAAACAGTAAGTAGCTACGAACACTTTCAGCCTTTTCAGTCCGGTTAACCCGTAAACCATCTCAG